>JAVQJF010038266.1:0-11870 GCA_036023855.1 Gadopsis marmoratus
TAAAGCTTATAGCAGGGCTGACTCAGGTGAGCCCTGAGCCCCCCCTTAGTTATGCTGCTATAGGCCTAGACTGCTGGGAGACTTCCCATGATGCACTGAGCTCCTCTCTCCTCCTCTCCATCTGTACACACTCTTATCCCATTAATGCTTGTTACTAACTCCACTGCTTCCCTTTCTCTCCTCTCTCTCTTTCTGCTGCTGTCTGCGATTGTTTCTGCCTCTGGATCTGTAGAGTCTGGATCTGTAAAGTCTGGATCTGTGGAGTCTGGATCTGTAAAGTCTGGATCTGTGGAGTCTGGATCTGTAAAGTCTGGATCTGTAAAGTCTGCATCTGTGAAGTCTGGATCTGTAGAGTCTGGATCTGTAAAGTCTGCATCTGTAAAGTCTGCATCTGTGGAGTCTGGATCTGTAGAGTCTGGATCTGTAGAGTCTGGATCTGTAAAGTCTGCATCTGTGGAGTCTGGATCTGTAGAGTCTGGATCTGTAAAGTATAGATCTGTAGAGTCTGGATCTGTGGATGCGGACCGCCTACTGCCCCCATGTTCCTGCTCAACAGCTGCTGCTATTATTGTTACTGCTCTTGTTATTAGTAGTATTAGTGTTATTAGTATCACTATCATTGTATTTCTACTAGTATTATTTTTATTAATGTCAACATCAGTACCATTACTACTACTATTACTTTCCATCTGTATTTGTAACTGTACTGTGCTGCTGTGTGTTCTCTTTCATCCTGCTCTCACTCTACCTTCTTCTCACTCCCCCCTTCTCTCTTTCATCCCAACTGGTTTTGGCAGATGAGCGCCCACCCAGAGCCTGGTTCTGGTTCTGGTTCTGGTTCTTGCCACTGTCTCCTCGTGCTGCTCGTGGTGGAATTGTTGGGTCTCTGTAATAAAGAGTCAGTCTGAACCTGCTCTGTAAGAACAAGTGCTGTGAGATAAGTCTGTTATGTGGAACTATATCAAACTGAATGGAACTGTAACCCACTAAGACTGCACTCTTGGTGTTCCCACTAATATTTTATTCTTACTGCAATAATAAAAGGAAGAATAATGATTACATTCGGAGTGCTAATTAAACTTCTTGTTTTTATTTTTGCTTATGCTTCAGTCAGCTTTAATAATGCTGATGAAGTCCATATTAATTATTGCAATACATTACAGGATGAATGCATTATGACACAAATGCATACCCATAACTTCATTTAGACATGCATTTAAATAGACACACACACACACACGCCCTTTCTGCTGGTATTTTGCGCTGCGTTCTTGGTGCGATGAAGCATGGTGTTGTTAGTTCTGTTCGTTCTGAGTCACCTGGGGCAACACATGTCCTGTTCTGTTAACCGGTGTCACAGGCCTCCGTGTAGACAGAAACAGAGAAAAATGCATTCAGTTTCATGCTACTTAGGATTTCTCTGTGTCTGTTTCCATGCTTTCTTTTTTGGTTTCTCTGTGTCTGTGTGTTCACACACATACTGAGCGGCGGCGGCAGCGACTGAAGCCTTGACAACAAAGACACTTAATCAGGAACTTCAGTACAGGTGTCGTCACTGCTGAAAGGCTCTGTTTCGTGCTGATAATGCTCTGCAAGTAATATCAATATTTCTCATCTCCCAAAACAGGATATGAAAGACAGTTGCCTTTTTCTGTAACCCTTGATGAAACACTAAGGTATCACTGACTAGCATTTGTGCCGTATGACTGTAAAACCTGATTAAATTCTCAGGTTTCACTCTGAAACATGTTTAAACATTCAAAATGATATTCTTTTCTTCAGTAGCATGTGTGGCTGTATATTGAGACTGTATGAGTTAAGAGTTTTATTTAACAACACATAAAGATCTTTACTGCGGAAAAAAGTAGTTGTGGCATCCCGACTTTGTGATCAATACAAGGATCTTTAGCTCAGGGCCAAATAGAATTAAGAATTGCTTTAGGATAATGACAGTATCGACCAGTGCTCAGTAAAGCGTTTCAAGCTGTGGCAGGTTAATTCCCATCTATGAAGGTGTACAGGGAGTCAGTCTGAGTCAGGTTTGACGGTCAAAGTCATTTGCAAGTTGTGTGGTAGAGGGGGAAAGTAGGGGCCACCACACAGCCAACTTTAGCTACTGCGATATCATTTACAACTTATTCTTTGAACACTCAGACATTTGAGAGCCTCTGTGCCATCACAGAAAGGGAGAAGAGTTGGCAAAAAGCTGCACTTACCACACTAGTAAAATTCAACTACTGCTTACGGAATAACTTAACCTCTACTGGCACGTGCCTCCATCTCGGTGGATGACATGTCATGAATTACAGGTCGGTTTCAGGCTACAAAGCATTAAGGCTGACACTGTAATATAACATAATAACACAATTACAGCTTAGAACATGTAAAACAACCAGTTCTTCCAAGACCACGAAGAATTCTGGCAAAATACAAAACTAAGTAGGGTAAGCTCTCCCTCTTCGTTTCAAGCTGATATATTTTTTAAGCGAGGTCCTTTAAGTGAGCGTTCCTTGTTGTGTATTCCCTCTGTGAATAAAAGTCATTTGCCCGGCTCATTATGGGAGACATTGAGGTGTTTTGATGTTTGGAGATGAAAATGCTTTGAGATGAAATATTCATTTTTTTAGTTGGCTTAATTATGTATGTGTCCACTGTCAAGTTGAAAACTGCTGCTCCTGTGAGGGATGTTTCAAGCGTACCTTTTTGCCATTGGCGCAGAATACATTAGATCCTTATTACAGGGATTGCCTGGCATACACTCATATGCAACCTTATGGAAATATTAAATGAAGAGGCTGCACACCTCAGTGGACACACTGAATAAGCATGAGCGTCTCTTGTTCGTGACTCATAAAGTGAAGGCTGGGCTGATTGTCGTTTTTGACTCATTCGCTGCGTCATCCGTTGTTTTAGCTAAGACTCTGTTCTCGTACCTGCACACACTTTTATTTAAAATAATCTTATTCCAACAGTGGTAGTCACAAAGTGCGACTTAGGGCTCTGGATTATGGACAGCAGGAGAGCCTTGTCTGTAATTTGTCTGACATCATGACAGTAACATCCCTGTGTGTGGCTTCATGGTTACCTGAGGAACCAGCATGTAAATCTGGGGGTATTTTTAAAAGTGCCATGTCAAAAGAATAGTTCGACATCTTGGAAAATAGTCAAAATGAGAGTGAGATGAGAAGCTCGATACCACACTCATGTCTATACAGAAAATATAAGCTACAGCTAGCAGCCAGTTAGCATTAAGACTGGAAACGGGTAGACAGCTAAAACCACAACATGCAGTTTTATACGGATAACAAACAGGATATAACATGTTAATTAGTCAGCTTTAGAGGTGCATGTTGGCAGATTTGTTTGCATCCAGGATAACTCTTTCCAGTCTTTATGATAAGCTAAGCTAACCTGCTAGCTCTAGTGTCATATTAAAAGGACTGATATGAGTGTATTGATCTTTTCATCTAACTGTTGGTGAAAACACAAATGAGCATATTTAAAAACAAGATGTCTTTCGCCTTGATCAGCATAAGAATTGCAATAGCTAGAGTGTCTCTGTCCAAAGTGAACAAAGGGCAGGAGCTATTGCTTGGTGAACATCAGCTGGGCAGTGCACACAATCCCACCATGCTAGCACAAGGAAGAGCTGGGGAAATGCAACACGCAACTCCCACTAAAACTTTCACATTTCTGTTGGTGTAGGGATTCAACAAACAAGATTAAAGACAAAATGTGTCAATCAGTGATCTTTGGTGGCTGGCAGGCTCCCAGGATTTATGTTAAGCTAGGCTAACTAACTAACTATACTCCGGGTACGTGGTCACTGCCCCCCACCAGCACGTAACCCACCTTAAACCTAACCATCTCCACTGGTGTCTTCTCACCTCACCCTCAGATCCCAGGCACATGAATATCTATGAAGGAAGGTACCAATTCAATCTTTCTCCTGGTTGGATCATCTGGCTGTTCAGTGTGACCTAGCGCTTGTGCACCTGGCGTTGTTGCTCTTTGGACCTCTCCTTCCTTCCAAGCCATGAAGTCAAGGCCCTCCTGCTCGTTCCAGAGTTGTAAAGCATGAAAATGGAACACCAGTCCATCGCACTGTTAGTTGTGTCCAGATGTCCCGGGGATGTGTGATGCTCTCCACGTGTTCCTGATAGGGGCTTTTGGTGCACGCTTGGCTTACACCTGTGGGGCGAACAGCTGGAATACACGTGTACAAATCTGCATGTGTACGAACACCATGTGCATCTATCATCACTGCTAAGTTACAGTGATTTGGTAATGTCAGTTCTGTCCGTCATGAACATATTTCTAATCTATTGTACGTATATATGTATATCACTTTATTCAACAAAGATACTCACACTGAGTTCTGTAGGCCTACAGTAAGAGGTTCATTCCATATTCTATACATAATACTGTCCTTTCAAATACAGCCAGGAAAGGCTTTAGCGTTGCACTGCATCACTGATTATTTCCATATTATAACTGCTAGAATTTCCCTTGATTTCTTTAAGCCTTTCCACATCAGATTACTGAACGTTTCCCCTTCCTGAACACTTCATTACAAACACTAAATGAGGACTATCTCTGTACATGTTTATTTCCAAAGTCTTACTGGCTGTTATGTTATTATTGCAGTCATTTCCTGTGCTGGAATTTCATTTTGGGGCTCCCTTTTCGCTCCTAAAACTTACTAGCAGGCTGTCACCCTTTCAGCACCTCTCGCTGGCTCTTGTAAAGGTGTGGGTGGCCACGGTTGGACCCTGAAGTGGCCGACGCTGAGCTGTGAAATTACATTAAGCCGCCAGCCTAAGGCCCATGGCAATCCTCACTTAATGAAAACTGTTTCACAGCGCAGGCTGCTCGGCGCACCGGAGACAATCTGTTTGACAACCAGGGCTTAATATGGAGAGGTTGAGTAAAGGGACACCATAGTAATTGGCTGGCATTTTGGATGTTCATTTATAGTGCGCCGCCGCTATTCATGTACAGAGAAAAATGTTCTGATGTTTTGTGAGTGTGTGTGGGAAAAGAGTAGGTGTGTGGCATTCATATTCATCCTGTGAAAACAGCACTGGCCTATCACAGACTGAAACATAAGCACACACACAAACATAAACCACCCACACGATACTCACTCATACAGCCACAACATTGTACCTATACAGTCTCAGATGTGTTTGCTTGTAATGGAAATGTCACATACAATTACAGTCATATAGGGGACTGCAAGCCATTAATGTGCAAAAGGTCACCGTTTTCATCAATGAAAGTGAACTCCATCATATTCTGTGAGCTGCCACGTGCAGTTTGTGTGAAGACGAAGAACAAGTCTAAAGTGAGAGTGTGAGATTGTTGATTTAATCTCTGAGATTCCACAGTTTGGGTGAATAGAATCGGTTTCCTGTTTTGAGTAGGTTAGGAGTCAGGTAGAGATCAAAAACACAAAAACACACTGTGAATATTGGACTTTTACATACAGTTGGTTGGTAGCATATTTAGCACAACTTTGAAGGTGATAATATGTCAGTGTGGCATTTTCATCTGGTTCTACTGCCGACAAGAAACCAACTGTGCTGTGAACTGGATTTACATCTTTGATAGAAAGTTTCATTTTGTAACGTCTTTAGCACCAAACATGAACTTGACCTCAAAGACAGACACCTCAAAACCTGGCATACAAAGCAGAAAATATCTGCATGGGTAGACGCCACAAGAAAAAAAGATGTCGTTTTTTGGGTTATACAACCCTTTAACAGTGCTTATACAAAGAGTAACTTCCACGTCCTTCCATACAGGCAGAAAGTGGGCAAACGATTTCAGAAGCAGAACAGAACGTGTCTTTGCTGCATCACCTGATTAATAACATCACCTTGACACTGCAGTACACCTCAGTTCACACTATTATTCACATCATTATTTCAGATGCCTCCAAAAATAACACCCTGATAGACTGAACTTGACGTCTTTGCCGTGCGCACAAATGCTGTTTCAGCCACAAGGACAAATGAACAGTAAAATGCAACAGGCGCTCCAATAAATACAATCTAAATGTACAGGGTCTTTCCAGAGGACGCCTGTCTCCTTTTGACAGCCACAAGAGGAGGGAGAAGACGGGGGCGTCTGGAGCACCGTGCACGCATGTGTTAGCGTAACGTCACACACACGTCTGGCCAGCCAACACCAGTATATATGTTGGCCTGCCGTGGAGACAGGCAGCGTTACGTTCACCCGCAGGTCAACAGCTCTCAGCCCCGTGGCCACCCACCCCTGTGGAATCATGGGAGTGTGACTGTAAGCATCAGAGGGGTCTTCTTCAACCCTGTTGTACGCCAATATTCCCTGAGAGTCATTATCTAATCTTGATTTTTGACTCATAAAGTGAAGAAACAGAAATTACATAAAAAAAGGAGCATTTTGTACCCTCTAGTTTTGCCTTAGATTAAAGGTGCACCACACTGAGCCTGTGAAAACAGCTCTATAAAATCTGTTAAATGTCTTTAGGGCATCTTATCTTGGGTTGGTCTGATGATGGCACACCATAATGGTAACGCTGGTCTTACAATTGTAATTTATCAAAAAGGCTTACAACGTTACAAACTGCAGTTTGACAGAAATGGAGATGCCAGACAACAATCTACGTGTGTCTCAAACTTGATGTCCGCTGCCATGACAACTCCTTGTTAATGATTGGCTTGTTCGTCTGTGGTAGCCCCAATCGCATCCTTTCCCGTCTCCTTCAAGGGGTACTGCACCAAAGTACTTCTAACTGTATGTTAGAGCACTCACAAGAGATATTCGGTCGAAGTCAAAGCAGCAGAGGCCAAAATATACTGACTTTTAAGGCCTTTACACACATAACAAATTAATGACATGAAAATGCGAAATGCTCACCTGTGAAAATGTACTCAACATCCAAAGTATTGTACATGATGTACTCAGTGCTGCAGCTGGTGGCGCCACACGTTGTCCTTGAGTTCGATGTCTTCATATAATACAGGGTGATGAGAAACACAATCAACAAGCTCGTAGTTGTGATGTGACGTCCGTACCGCACAACGTGATTGGTTGATGCTCAGAAAGCTCCAAAATATCGATTCATCATATTCATGACAAAAACAGCAGTTTGAAAAATAATATTGACGTTGAACCAAAAACCCTAATGCAATGTAATAGCGTCTTTAATGAGACCCTGTGTGGTAAATGGAGGTCTGATCCTTCACTCGAGGGAAGGTGTACACCACAGTGTAGAGATAGTCCACTACAAGTAGAAGTCTTACAGTGAAAATGTACTTTAAGCATCAACTGTAAAAGTACTAAAAAGTGGAAGTGGGGAAGTAGGAAAACTATGAGTGTTTACTGTATTAAGCAGCATTTTACTGCTGCGGTTGGTTAAGGCCAGGCCTGAGGTTCAGACTTTGGAGCTTCCAGAGCCGGAAAAGACAACATTTTAATCAGCTGATTACTGCTCAAGTAAACAAAACGTCTTTAACAGAGGAAGCATATTAGAGCACATCGGGATGTCTGACTAGTGTCTCGGTTCTGTCCTAGTCACCTTGCCCCCTAACTAAGATGTTTGGGGAGTGGCTCGCTCCAACAAGTGTGTCAGCGACATCCTGTCTTGAGAAGAGCCCAGAGAAGAAGAAGGATGTGAGTTGAGAAAACTCCGGCTGGACCAGAGGAAGAAGACGAGATTGACATCTAGTCTTCAAAACATTGTATTGTTGGGTTTCAGACTCTGACAACATGCATTCAGCTGATATTTGTGTCAGGAGACTCCCAAAGGGGCCGACTTGACCTCGAGAGCGAGACACGAGAGAATCCTCAGGCTGTTTATTTGCTGCGAGCCAGATTGTTAAAGGCAGCAGGTTTATCAGTCCCTTCAAACTCATTCTCACTGTTCTTTTTGTGCAGCGTGGCTTCACTTCTAAGCCGAAATTGATCTTTTCTCTCCTCCACAGTATCAGTTGCATTCTAGGCTCCACCTGAGCACTTTCCAAGTGTGTGTTTTAGCTGCATAAGTGCCCTGACTGCAGCTGAGCACAGCTCCATGCTGGTGATAGTGTTGTGTGGGGGTTGCTGGTCTGTGGAAGGGGAGGAGGAGGAGGACCTCACATTTAGCTGCCGTCTCTTGGGAGAGATTAAGCAGTTTAGTCTTTGCTGTGTCTCTCTCTATCACTGCCTCCTGCTTCTGCTCTGTTTGGAGCAGGGCAGGGTGTACCGTTCTGTCATCCTCCTTTTGCACTTTCTGTTCCTCTCTTCTACTCTCATTTCCTCTGTCCCTCTGCTCGCTTGCTTCCTTTCCATCCGTCCTGCATCTGACACCCCCCACCCCCCACTGCCCAGACATCCAGCTGATTCTCTTAGCCAACGGTCCAGATGGCACAGCACTAGCAGGGCTGTGGCTGGATGTACGGGGCAGAGCTGCCGACCCCAGCCACACTGAAAGGCTGTTCAGGCTGGGCAGTCCTGCTGAGCTGATCCCCTGGTCCTGCGTGGAGCGCCATGGAGCTCAATCACTACTCACATTAATCTCCTAAACGATCCTGGACCTAAGAGGATCAATACTCATTTTCAGGGAGCAGCATGATCCCTTAATGTAGTGGAGGATGGCTGCTTATCCCTCCCCCTCCCCCCCCTCCTCGCCTCAGTTTCAACTCCCCATAGGAAGAGCAGGAGTCAGCCTTTCATTGCATTTCATGGCCCACTATAGTTAAGACGATATCTCGGTTTTATTGCTGATGTCATTGTTCAGGTGAACAGCACCTGTGTGTCCTCTTTAAGGGTATGATAAAAACTGCCTGTCTTTATTAGCTGAGGTATTAGTTTAAGTGTGGCCCTTTTTATTCAATTAGATCAATGTCTTGTAATTGACTTCTCTGACCCTGAATCCATCCAGATCATAGTAGGTGTGTGTACCTAACAACATAAGCAGCTCCATGTATTTCTCATTTGCCGGTGTATGAATTTGCTCCAGTACAAAATACACAGAGATTAGCCAGAGAAAATAAATCACCCTGTTTTACTCCAGTTCCTTTGAAACACATGAGCGATGTCTTCAGGCTATTTCATGTTGGTAGTGGTCATATAATTGTTATTCTTTGTTTTCCACAGACGCTGAAAAATGACTTCATGCTAATATCGGCGTGATCCAAGGAAAATGGGAAAGATCGGACTTTCCATTGGATAACAAGCATCGTATTTTTCCAGGCTCGGTGTGCAGCGCTACGACTGCACTGTTAGCTGAGCGTCTCATCATTGATCTTTGCTGAAGTAGACTGTTTCTGGGGCCTTTTTCATCGGGGAAGTCTGGGCCCCCTCCCTCACAATGTTCCTCTGAGGCAGGCTGTCTATTGGTGGGAGAGGCCACCTGGAGTAAGTGTGGAGGTGTTGTTTATGCTACAGCTATTACTCTCTGTCTGAGAGCTGGACTGCTCTGCTGCTACTGAATTATTCAGCCCAGAGATCTGCCATCCAACGTATACAAGCTGTCACATGTGGCTGAATGATAAGCTGATCGCCCGGAAGTCAGCACTGTGTTACGTTGAGTCTAAATACTTGATAGGAAGATTAACATCAAGGCAATATGCTAGTTTATGGTTGTAGTGTCAAATCTCGGAGTTGTAATCCAAATATATCCTGCAGACAGACTGAAGTCAAAGCGGTAACTTCTGCTCGCTCCTTAAATCCCTGCCAGTGATTACGAACTGTCATGGCCTCATTAAACAGTCTGTCTTGACAATACAGGACACCCAACCTGAGGCTTACAGACTGGCTGCCACAGTAAACTGAACGATGACAACATCCCACAGAGGTCCAGGCACCAGAAACCTTATCGTCATCTGCTACAAGAATAGCTGCTCCTCTGACCTATAGCTGCATGTCACCACAGCTCTTGCATCATTTCATGATATCCTGACTTTATAAACTTTATCTTTCCTGTCACTTCAAGTTTCCACAAGAATCCACCTGCAACATGTGATCCTGTGTTTTTCTTTTCTATCTACACAGATCCTGTTGTGACAGTTGATGTGTGGAGGTTTGTCTTCTCCATCACCGCTGCAGAGAGGCTAACACACAGAGGCTAACAGACGCTAACACACACAGAGGCTAACACACACAGAGGCTAACAGAGGCTACCACACACAGAGGCTAACAGAGGCTAACAAACAGAGACTAACACACAGAGGCTAACAGACGCTAACACACACAGAGGCTAACACATGCAGAGGCAAACACATGCAGAGGCTAACACACACAGAGGCTAACAGAGGCTAACACACGCAGAGGCTAACAGAGGCTAACTAACACATACAGGCTAATATACACAGAGGCTAACACACACTAGCTAACAGACACAGAGGCTAATAAACAGAGGCTAACACACACACAGGCTAACACACACAGAGGCTAACTGAGGCTAACAAACAGAAGCTAACACATGCAGAGGCTAACACACACAGAGGCTAACAGAGGCTAACACACGCAGAGGCTAACAGAGGCTAACACACACAGTGGCTAACAGAGGCTAGCAGAGGCTAACACACACTAGCTAACACACACAGAGGCTAACACACACAGGCTAACACACACAGAGGCTAACAGAGGCTAACAAACAGAAGCTAACACATGCAGAGGCTAACAGAGGCTAACACACACAGAGGCTAAAACCCACAGAGGCTAAAACACACAAGCTAACAGACACAGAGGCTAAGAGAGGCTAACAGACACAAGCTAACACATAAAGAGGCTAACAGGGGCTAAAACACACAGAGGCAAACACACACACGCTAACACGCACAGGGGCTAACACACAGAGCTAACACACACAGAGGCTAACACACACAGACTAACACACTCAGAGGCTAACACACAGAGGAACACAGGCTAACACACACAGGCTAAAAGAGGCTAAAACATGCAGAGGCTAACAGAGGCTAACACACACAGAGGCAAACACACACACGCTAACACACAGAGCTAACACACACAGAGGCTAACACACTCAGAGGCTAACACACAGAGGAACACAGGCTAACACACACAGGCTAACAGAGGCTAAAACATGCAGAGGCTAACAGAGGCTAACACACAGTGGCTAACAGAGGCTAAAACACAGAGGCTAACACACACACGCTAACACACACAGGGGCTAACACACACACGCTAACACACACAGGGGCTAACACACACAGGCTAACAGAGGCTAAAACATGCAGAGGCTAACAGAGGCTAACACACACAGGCTAACAGAGGCTAAAACACACAGAAGCTAACACATGCAGAAGCTAACAGAGGCACACAGAGGCACAGAGGCTAACACATACAGGATAATATACACAGAGGCTAACACATACAGGCTAACACACACAGGCTAATAAACAGAGGGAAACACACACACAGTGGCTAACAGAGGCTAGCAGAGGCTAACAGACGCTGAGGCTAACACACACAGACCCATGCATGGCACATAAACAGGTCAGTAGGTCAACATTGGGTACCAAAATGTAATATTTGAAGGTTTGTATTATAACATAATGTAGCTTCTCAAAAACCTTTGGACAAAATAAAACAAAAAACCAAACACATGAATAAACAGAATTCTGAACCTGCATTGTGGGCAGGAAAAGTGCGTCGGTACAGTAGGTAGTTTGTATTGATCATAGTAGGTAGTTTGTGATGAACATGTGCCGTTTGCTGCTATAAAAACACACACCATAGTTGCATGTTGTGTTTTAAAGACATCCTATAAAGAGCTGGGCAGGTACAGAGTGAATCTCAGTCCACCAGGATACTTGTTGGACCGGCAGCGGCTCGGCGAGGTGCGGGAAGGTGATGTCGTAAAGCTGAGTGTCGTAAAC
>JAVQJF010038276.1:0-12331 GCA_036023855.1 Gadopsis marmoratus
GTAGGGAGGAACTGGTGGCTGACGGACAGCCGAGAAACGCTCCCTCTGCAGAAAAGCCAGGATACGCGAGTGGGAGACCTGGAGGACGCGGTCGGTCCCAAGGACAGCTCGTGGTGCGCAGACAGAGGAGTCGGGATGAACTCTGGGGTTTCAACGTTCAGGCTTGTTGCATTGATGCCAAGTGTCTTTAGTTCAGTTTAATAAATACAGGGGTCGAAATACACCCATCTTTAAGTTAAGCCGTGTTTCTGTTGTCTGTCCACGCACCACACATGTCTGACGAGGGTCGATTCTGTGGCCTGCCTCTTGGGACGTCACACCACATGTTTACGATTTTAATTGTAACATACGATTTGATCAGGAAAGCTATTGCTTGACCTTGGAAATCATCATAAGTAAAGGCCCCCTTATTGGCTTATTCTTAAGCTTTCAACCGCATCTCAGTGTGTTCATCAGTGAAGGGAGTTTGCACAGTCGTCATGGAGAGTTTCCTTACTATGACTCCATCTGGTGATGAAGACCATGACATGTCAATGAAAGCACTGAAAACAGCCAGTGAGTGGGTGTTGAATTAAGATTTAGTCCAAATTCACGTTATTTATTTTAGTAATCAAAGTTGACATCACACACTCGCATGACCCCATACAGCAGCCTCCAGCTGACATGACAACCAGAACTTTACACTTGTCTGCTGCTGCAGTGACAGAAAATATTCTCCAATGAGGAGCATCATTCTCACCTGTGCAGACAACTGTTGCGTGCCAACAGCTTCCCCAACACCTCAGCCACAGTCGATCTCAGGTTATTCCCCTGTGAACAATGTTTTGCATCAAACAACTATCGATACAGGTCTCGTGAAATTAAATCCTTTAGTGTCTGAGAGTGTAGACAGTCTGATTTGGCAGGCGTTACCTTCAGATCCAGGACTCTTACAGTTGTGTTGCCAAACAGTCCAGTCAGAAGTAATTTGGCACCTGAGAGTCGCACACAAGAATGAAAGCTGACAGTTAGACGTTGTTACGGTTACTGTCAACTGTCTTTAATATGTCCTACCATCAAGTATTGTGTGTATCCAAAGTCTGATGTATCCTATTTCCTTATTTTGACTCAATACCCAGCGCTCACTACAGCAGTGTGGACTAACATTTCCTCCTGTTCACGTAACGTTTGCTAAAAACTACAGTGGCCAGCTGTTTTACTGTCAGCAAATTACTAAGCCTTTATATGTTTTTATAGATTTACGTCTTCAGTAGCAACCAATGGGCTCGGGGCTAAGAGCCACAAACAGCGTAGGGAAGTGAGAAAGTACTGAGAGATGCACTAAAACATTGTTGGTTTTGGTCTTTGCATGAGGTTTAATGATAACGGGACTAATTAAACTGCATTAGATGAATAGGCAGCAGCTACTTCAGGCAGGCTTCTGTGATGGGTCAGAAGCAGCATTTACAGCTACACTGCAATGGCTTCTCTTGCCAGAAATCAGTTTTTTGTAGTTTTTTTATGGCCCACTAAATGTGCAAACTACTGCATCAGTCACAGTTATCCCTACAGGAAAACAAAAACTGTATCAAGCAAATTTAGCATTTATAAGTTTGTTTTCATACACTGAGCACCAGGCTACATAGGTTGCTTGCTGATCTCAAGTCTTACACACCTTCCTCGCTGAGCATGCAGTCACTGAGCAAGACCTCTGTAAAGACGGTATCATTTTGGAAGGCCCTGGCCAGCACAGCACAGGTATCTGCAGACAGGCTCTGTCCACTCAGGTCCAGTCTTGAGCCCTGAGCAGCCTTGTTCTCCTGGAGCTGAGCCACAACGCTCTCCTGAGGCTCCACACCTTCCTCTTTACACAAACACAGGTACGTCTGCCTGAAATCCTCCATTCTGGGTCACTAGTCTCTCCTCTTCATCTGAGATGTACAATGCTGCCTTCACGTATTCCTCCTTTCCTCTGTGACTTGTCCTGATGACTGTAGACGAAAGACTGAATTAACAGAACAGGGATGAAATGATTAGCTGGTAATCCATCAGCAGAAAATTCATCAGTAACTTCTTGGATGATTGATTAATCCTTCAAGTCATTTTTTTAAGAAAAAAGGCCAAACATTCCCCAGTACTAGCTTTTAAATTGACAGGATGTTCTGCTGTCCTTTGTCTCATGTGATTGTAGACTGAACGTCAGTGGGTTTGGGACTGTTGGTTGATGACCTCACTATGATAATGACATCATAGATGAATCAAGAAAATAATCAGATTATTCTAAAGAAAATCATTGTCAGTTGAAGCCCCGTTACTAACAGGATGGTTAGTAAAATCAGGGGTCTTTCAGAACTGAAAATTTACTTTGCAGGATGAGTCCGTCTGTCCTGCATCAAATACAGCCAAACTCTCTCTGCCAGGCCAGAGCTTTGATCGTGTAAACATCCAGTGGAACATTATTACCGTCAGTATGAACGTGGAAGTGGATGCAGGAGGACTCAAGTCATAAACATACTACGGTTACGAGTTCAAAATATCTAGTGAATTAGAAAAATCTCAACTAGCTGCTGCAAGTAACTAGAACTAACGTTGCAAGCAGCGGTCCACTTTGCCAAAAACACACAATACTAGAACCACCTCTTCAATAATAAGAGAAACACTAATAAATAAACGCATTCAAACTTAAAGAAGTGTAATTGGCCAGAGCTTGTTGGCGCGTGATACAAAAGCATCAGATCAGTGAAATAAAAGCTGCTTGCTGGAATCAGAATACGGCTTCTACCATTCAGAAAAGGCTTTTAGTTTAATTTCTTAAAGATATGTAGTTTCATGATAAGCGCGGTAAAGCTGCAACGTCCACGCGACTCGCAGCCTCAAATGAAGGAAGTTTATCACGACGTTTTCCTGAAAACTAACAGAATCATCAAAGAAAATATCACAGACCTTCCTGGCAGTTATTGTTGTTCTGACAGGAACCGGAAGCCAAGCGGCAGGAAGTGTAACTAGGACGTGTATTCTGGCGCAAAGCATCATGGTCAATGTAGGTTCCTTGTGGACGAAACACACGCGAATACGTGTTTTGAATACTGACTTTTTAAAATCAGAATTCTGACTTTTTTCTCAAAAGTCTGACGTTAGTCACAGAATTCTGACTTAAAAGAGGCCCTAATCCTAAAAGGCCCTAATCCTCTTCCGTAAGCCCTGGGTGAGGCTAGCCATCAGCTAACTACAGCTGCGTCAGCCACAGAGTCTAATGGGGCATTTTTAATGTCGTGTTGTATCAAATGTTGTGTTGTTCTGGTTTGGAGCCAAAATACCAACAAAGAATGAATTTATTGATCCAGCAGGTGGCGGAATACAGCAAAGGCTCGCTCAGCTGCAGCCGGCAACTAAACAGTAGAAGAAGAAGAATGAAACAACATGGCAGGACACATGGCTCCGAGAACTAGCTCTCTATCTAAACTACAGTCTTTAAATGGGCTGTTTGCAATATATAAACAACCAGGGCCGACGTCTGCAGACGTGTTGAACACGCTGAAGGAAGCTTTGCTCAGGGGTAAAGGCCGGAGGCAGCAAATATGTGTGTGAGTTGCTGAATGCGACCGTGAAATGTTTGTGTGTCGCTGCCCCTCAGAAGCCGGAGTGCAGGGTCCAAACCCGCGGAAGAGGAAGAAGCAGAGCCTGAAGATGGGCCACGGAGGGACGCTGGACAGCGCGGCCAGCGGCCTGCTGGGTGAGCTGCAGCTGGATGCTCTATTATATATTATATATTATTGTTCAGTATGACGAGTTATTGGGCAATGGAATGTTAACGAGTAATAACCGTGTTATGAAACACGAATCTGACACTGAGTTTAGGAAGGCAGGAGGAGATGCCTGCTACTCTGAAGCACAGTTATTTAAAAAGCACACAAATTAAAGACACAGAATATTCAGAATATCCCTTTTGAAATATATATTCATTAGGCAACTTGTATAAAACGGAAAGAAACAGCAACAGTCGGTACTATGAAGACAAACTATGGAGAAGAGTTGGGGACAAATAACAGATGAAGAATGGAAACAGATGTTGAAATCTACAAAACTACAAATTCCATATTTTGGAGAGATTTTGCTTGGAAATTTAATATGAGATACTTATTGGCCCCTTAATTTAAATAAACAAAATAATGAAGCTCTCGGCGCTGGAGGAACTGAGGTGAAAGTACTGCAAATTATTAATTGCATACGGGTGAGAAGGTCTTAAGTTTATAGAATAGGTTTTTAAAAGCAGAACATGTCATACTGGGGAAACCAGCTGGTTTTAGTCCAGAACAAAATTATTTATTGGAAGAATTCTGAGAATCACAATTCTGAAACAAATAAAAGGGGCGAAAACAACTAAAACCCCAGACTTCATGAAATGGAAATGTACAGTCACACTTTCATATGTAATATATAATAATCATGACTAAAGAATATCAGACTCCTTCCCAGAAACAGCACATGACCTCAGTAGTAGCTACACTCCTCATTTATTAAGCAATATACATAAAATATAAATAAATAAAATATAGACGCAAACAGCTTTTGCTTTTTACTAACTTCACTGAAATTAAATCATGGCCAAGCCAACCTTCTCCAACTAAACTGATAAATCAGACGTCATCATTGGTCCCAAATCGATAACCCCCCTCACATTTTACTGCGTTGCTTTCTATGACTACTTTAAAGTGTCTTTGAGCACCCTGAAAAGCTCTCTATGAATAACTTATTAAACATGTACAGTAGAGAGCGCTGGGCTAAAACCGCTTCACCCTCTGACAGCACATAAAACAGGACAAACACTCCTACTGGCCACTAAGATGAGCAACGTCCTCAGTATGTTGTCTGGTGTCGTTGGGTGTAATGAATGTTGCCATCTTTGGGGAATGCGAGCACAACACTGCACTCTAACATCGTCTCTGGTCCTTTCAGTTGTTGGGGTTGGAAATGGCACAAAGATGCTCAGTACAATGTTGGCTGGTTCTAAGGTGAGTTACAGAAGCAAACACATCTTTGCAATAAAGCTGTTAAGAACTCAGTTAACACAACGACCCTGCTAATTATAAAACCACACAAAACAACAAGACTTGTGGATTTGTAGATTAGTTGTTAACAAACACATTTGATGAAAGCTGTGCAACAAGGTGTTATTACTGTCCAGATGTAAATATATGATATGATGATGACAAAGGCTAAATGACAAATCTAATAGCTCCTAATTCTCCTAATGAATCCTAATTCCATTATTTATTTATGGATTCACTGATGTATTTTTAAATGACATACTTATGGACTGTTTAATGTTGTTTTCGTAAATCTTTTTTAATCTGAATTATTTTTATTTCATTTGTAAACTTTTTTTAATTCGTCTTGTCCATTTAAAATATCAAATAATGAATTGCTTAGTCATTTATTTTGAGATTGACAAATCCATTTGTAAACAAATTTAATAATGCTGATTTTTATTGTACAATTGCTTATTAATTAATGAAATGCTTTATTACCGTTTCCGTGGCACTTGTGGTCCTCCATACCCACAGTCCTGAATGGTTGACCAGTAGCTTATTCTTTGTTCTGGGACGCTCAGCGTTGGCTTACTTAGTGTCTTATTGTTAGTGTTGTACGTTTACCAAATGCCATCTGTTGAGTGGCTGGTAAAATGTGAACATTCGCTAGCAATTTGGCTGGTGGAGAAAAACGTCAATTTTGCATTTAAGTATTCATTAATACAGAGCCAACAAAGGCATGTTTGTCTTTCAGAAATATGTTGCTGTGGGGCAACTGGGGAAAGCAACAGATACACTTGATGCCACTGGCAGTGTGATTCTGGAGAAAGACTTCGGTAAATATTGAAGGACAACTTGCATAATTTAATTTGAACAGTTAATCTGACTCAGCAGTCTAATGTACAGTGGCAAGAAAAGATATTTCCTGGTTTTCTGCGTAAAATGTGATCTGATCTTCATGCAAGTCACAAGTATAGGCAAAGACAATAAAACACAAACTATTATAATCTCTCATGTCTTTATTGAGCACACTATTAACAGTTCCAATGATTCCTTCAGGCCTTTAGCTGTTACGCCACTGAGCTAACCCGAACCCTAACCCCCTCTGCGTTGTGCCTTTGGAGTCATGTTTGCTGGGCGCCCACTTCTAAGGAGAATAGCCACAGTAATTTGTCTAACTGTTGGACATTACTTTGTAACTCTTTCCAGCTTTATGTATATCAACAATTTTTGACTGTAGGTCTTCTGAGATCTGTTTTTTTGCGAGGTGTGGTTCACATCAGAAGATGCTTCTTGTGAGGAGCAAACTCAAAATGTTTGAGTGGTTTTTATAAGTCAAAGTAAGGAGTTACTGAATCCAGTTAGCTTTTGTCTCGGGGGTTCACGTTCTTTTTTTTTTTTTTTTCAACACTGGATGTTTGAATGATGTATTCAATATGAACAAGAACAAAACAATAATTTATGTGTAAAAACAGATTGTGTTTGTTCATTATTGTAACTCAGATGAAGTTCAGACAGATTTATACAAAAGGCCATTCCAAGGGGTTCACATACTTTTTCTTGCCACTGTAAGTGTGCATGCCTTTCTGTTTTATGTGATTTTTGCCCACAGAACACATAACAAGGTTGGACATTGAGGACAAGCTGAAAGATTTCACTGGTAACATCATGCAAGTTCCTCCACTGTGAGTAAAGGCTCCGATCTCAATAACAGTGTATGAAAGTGAACTTTAACTTCTGTTAGCTCATCTGGTCCAAGTCTCCATTCATACACACACAATACAAACCTAATTGGTATAAAGCAGTTAAATGCAAGTTCATGCTCCTCAGAGGATGAAGCCATTATTGGCCGTTTCTTGCACCACCCTCAGGACAAACTGGCAGCTTGCTGAACATACTGTTGGAAGAAGCCTTTGGAATCTGGTGATTTCATAGCCTGGGCCCCTTTTTTTTTTACATGTTTGAAAGTGACAGATAAAAGTAAAAATCCTATTTGGAAGCAAGATGGATGTTACAGCACTTTTCATGTTGAGCGCGTCACTGCTGGGCAAAAAGGGTAAACTTTGGGAAATATCGTATGTACACAAGTGTGCACACCCTTTGATATGACACCCAAAAGTGAGCTGAGGTGCATTTTGTCTCCACTGATACTGTTTGAGATGTTCCTGCAACTTAATTTGAGTCCACCTGTGGTAAATTCAATAGATTGGACATGATCGGGGACTGCCAAAACCTGCTTATATAAGGTCCCACAGTTGACAGTGCATGTCAGAGCTAACCACAAGCCATGGGGTCAGAAGAATTATCTGCAGACTTCAGAAACAGGATTGTGTTGATGCATAGATCTGGAGTAGGGTATGGCAAAATATCTGCTGCTTTACAGGTGCCAAAGAGCACAGTGGCCACCATCATTCGTAAATGGAAGGCGTTTCGAACCACCAATAATAGTCCTAGACCTGGGTGCCCGGCAAAACTGAGCATTCTGGGAAGACGGGCCTTGGCCAGGGAGGTGGGCAGGAACCCGAGGGTCACTCTGACAGCTTCAGCGAATCCTTGTGGAGATGGGAGAACCTTTCAGAAGAGCAACCATCCATGCAGCACTCCACCAATCAGGCCTTTATGGTAGAGTGGCCAGATGGAAGCCACTCCTTAGTAAAGGACACATGACAGCCCGCTTGGAGTTTGCCAAAATGCACCTAGAGGACTCTCGAACCATGAGAGACCGGATTCTCTGGTCTGAATACCAAGCGCCATGTCTGGAGGAAACCAATACCATCCCTACAGTGAAGCATGGTGGTGGCAGCATCATGATGTGGGGATGGTTTTCAGCAGCAGGAACAGGGAGACTAGTCCCGATAGAGAGAAAGATGAATGTAGCTAAGTACACTGAGATCCTTGAAGAAAAGCTGCTCCAGAGCGCTCTGGACCTCAGACTGGGGCGAAGGTTTACCTTCCAACATGACAACGACCCGATGCACACAGCCAAGAGAACAAAGGAGTGGCTTTGCAGTAAGTCCATGAATGTCCTTGAGTGTCCCAGCCAGAGCCCAGACCTGAATCCAATCCAGAAAGAGCTGAAAATGGCTGTGTACCGACGCTCCCCATCCAACCTGATGGAGCTTGCAAGGATATGCGAAGAGGAATGGGCAAAAATGTCCAGAACACGTGTGCCAAGCTTGTAGCTTCTTTCCCAAGATGCCTTGAAGCTGTAATCACTTCCAAAGGTGCATCAACAAAGTTTTAGGCTAAGGAGGTTTACACATACCAAAGGGTGTGCACACTTGTGTACATACAATATTTCACATTATGATTTTTAATAAATTAGCACAAAGGTCTGGAAACCTACTTTCACTTTGTCATTATGGGCTATTTTGTGTAGGTGTTTGAGGCAAAAAATGAACTCAATCTATTTTCAAATAAGTCTGTAAAGTAATGAAACGTGGAGATTGTGAAAAGAGGTGTGTAGACTTTACGGCTCGACTGTACATCTACCACGACCAGATGTCAGTGAGTCCGTTTCGATAAGTCCTATTGTGGCAGCATGTCAGTGCAGAGAAGAGACCAGCTCCATGTCAGAAGGCCCTGTAGCTCTGCTGAGACTGACAGCCATCATTAGTCATTTAAGTAGTTACACTACTTGCCATCACCAGCTGCTACATTTAGACCTGTGAAGCACCTTCGCAGACTGCGAACTGGGTCCGATATCTGCGTTCAGGCTTTAGGGGCTGCTGCTGCAGGATCTGCCATTGTTGTTTCCATGTCAGGTAGCACCTACCATTTGTGATTTGATTGGCTGAACTGGCAGCAGTCATTTTGATAATCTATTCATTTTCAAGCATTTTTTTAAAAAGCAAAACTGGCAAAACATTTAGTAATTCCAGCTTCTGAAATGTGAATACTGTAAACTCACAGTAAATATCACCAGCAGATGCAGGAAACACTGACCTGTAGCAAATGCAATGAATGCCCCATTTCCGCAGAGCCTTCCATCATTTTGTATGTGTATTTTTTCATTCAGTGACAAATGAATCACCCTAAAATTAATGTTTATATGAAAGCATTAATTGTTAATTTCATGTGTTGATTGATGCTGAAGATGTTCAGGATTTCACACAAATGAGAGAATGTTGCTGTTTTTCTATGATGGTGCAGTGAACCTTGCATCCTCTAGAGGTCACTAGCAGGGCTTTCCACTTGTGTTGTGCATGTGTCCCTTCTCCTGTGAATTTGTGCTTCTGCCGCTGGCATTTGATCCAGGCACGCTGCATCACGTTTCTGCATTACATTGTGTGTCTGATATGGAACAGTAGGATGAATGTCACTGACATCAGTTCTTAGTTCAGCTTATCTGTGCCAGTAAAAAAGACTTCAGTATGGTGTACTTCATTGGCATTCTGTCATTTCAGCTACTCAGCACTGAAAAGAGACGGCCAGCGTCTGTCGGTTCTACTTAAGAAAGGTCACAAGGTGGAGGCCAAACCAGCCAGACCAGTCACTGTGTACAACCTGACCCTGCAGGAGTTCAAGCCTCCTCTCTTCACTCTGGGTTAGCACATGCTGCATAATGCTCTATGTAATTCAGGCTGTCTGTCCTTTCCTCCTGTTTTTATGTCAAATTACACATTCAAACAGTTTTATTTCTTTAACAGATATTGAGTGTGGTGGTGGATTTTATGTCAGAAGCTTGGTGGATGACCTGGGAAAAGGTGAGATTAAATCATTCTATTTCAGTATGAGTATTTTTATGGAAAATTCAATTAACCGAGCCATGAGAGTAACGTGTGCCTGTGTGCTGCAGCTCTGTCTACATGTGCTCACGTGAAGGAACTGACCAGGACCAAGCAGGGCCAGTTCACCCTGGAGGAGCATGCCTTACATGAGGAGCAGTGGACGCTGGAGCATGTCCTGCTCTCTCTGCAGCCCTGCTCAGAATCAGAGCAGGGTGTGGACTGTACTAAACCAGCCGAAGCTGACGCCTTAGTAACGCACTCTGAGCAGGACCCAAAGGGACAGTGAAGATGGCTCGCCATAAGTCACCTCCTGGATATTTTGTGTTGTTGAGCAAATTAAGTTAGACAAATTGAGACAAATGCCACAACCAATATTGTTTTGGGACTCAGTGGACCAGTGTAATTACTGCTGGTGTTTCTCATCTGCCACCTAATTTACAAATGTAACTAAAAATAATTCTGGATTTGGAATTACCCTCCACCCCAGCCTCTTGCCCTCTTCTCCTTCCTGGTATTGTAGAGTTGTCGTATCACAATTTCAAAAATGATTTCCACTATATGAACATGAGAAATAATATACTGTGTTAGAAGATTGCTCGATGATGCACGTTGCAATTTTCTATTTTTGAGAGTTGAACATGACGGTTTATTTTTTTATCATTTCTTTTTTAATGTACTTTCTGTTTGTGGGGATTCTTTAAAATATGTAGAGATGTTAACTTCTTTTATATTGGGATTTAACAGTATAGTGTTATCAACTGAAAAGCATGTTCACTAAAGTTTGGAGTGCTCTGCATCAGACAGTGTTGAGTGTTTATTTTAGATTGTTCTGCACTTGTAGATTAAATAAATATTCAAGGCAAACTAAAAGCCTTTCTTGTTCATTAAAAAGGTAGATTTCTCACATCATTCACAGCGGCTGCTGGTCATGATGGAACTAGTTTTTTACTAGACATCGCTGTTGTTTCCTTCCCGGTGCTGCAGTGGGAGGGGCAGGTCTGATACCTCAGCACAGTGATTGCAGCCTGGTGAAGGAATCTGGCATGCTAGCAAAGGGTTTTTCTAAATGTAGAAGTCTTGTTTCATGTTTCTTTTTTCTTTTACTTCTGTCACTGTTTCTTCTCCTTTAAGCAAACAGTTTGAAATAACAAAACTACCTGCACTGCCTTATATCTGTCTAAACAGACTAATACTGCATCTACCAGATGGATTGCTATGATTAGGTTGTACCATGATGCAGTACTGCTAGACTCCATATTGCAGGTTATAATGGTACCACAGTATGTAAGAGATAGAACAGCTGACTGAAACATGGATGGAAGACCATGCCCTCCTAATGAAAGTTTAGGAATGACTACAAAGTCCAAATGAATTGATACATTATTTCAGAATTTTTGTTGGATTATAATTCATTTTTGTATCATAATTATGACCTTGTAAGTCAAAGTTTCAACTTAATTTCTTGCAGGTTTTAACTTTCTATCTTATAAATATGACTGATGTCTCATGTTACTAATTGTAGAATATAAGGTAGAGTGAGAGCAGGAGGAAACAGAACACACAGCAGCACAGTACAGTTCCACATACAGATGTAAAGCAGCAGCAGTAGCAACGATACTGATAACATTAATAAAAATAATAGTAGCAGCAATACAATAACAGTAATAGTAATAACAAGAGAAGTAACAATAATAGCAGCAGGTGGCTGCATCCACAGATCCAGACTCTACAGATCTGAAGGCAGAAACACTCGCAGACAGCAACAGAAGGAGAGAAAGGGAAGCAGTGGAGTTAGTAACAAGCATTAATGGGATAAAAGTGTACAGATGGAGAGAGAGAGGAGGAGAGAGGAGCTCAGTGCATCATGGGATGTCTCCCAGCAGTCTAGGCCTATAGCAGTATAACTAAGGGGGGGCTCAGGGCTCACCTGAGTCAGCCCTGCTATAAGCTTTATCACAGAGGAAAGTCTTCAGCCTGCTCTTAATTGTGAGGAGGGGGTCTGTCTCCTGAACACAGACTGGAAGCTGGTTCCACAGGAGAGGAGCTTGGTAGCTGAAGGCTCTGGCTCCCATTCTACTTATAGAGACTCTAGGAACCACAAGGAGCCCTGCATTCTGCAATGCCATCTAGAGAAACTATAATGTGTTTTGGAGGTGTTCGGGGGAAAATAAGTACAATAGCTTCAGTTTTGTCTGAGGTTAACATTAGGAAATTGCAGGTCATCCAGATTTTTATGTCCTTGAGGCATGCTTGGAAGTTTGATGAATTGACTAGCTTCATCTGGCTTGATTGACAAGTATAATTGGGTATCATCTGCATAACAATGGAAATGTATGGAGTGTCTAATAATATTGCCCAGAGGAAGCATATATAAGGTGAATAGAGTTGGTCCAAGCACAGAACCTTGAGGGACTCCGTGACTAACTTTGGTGTGCATGGATGATTCATCATTAACATGTACAAACTGATATCAATCTGATAAATAAGACTTAAACCAGCTTAGTGCGGTGCCTTTAATGCCAAGTAAATATTCCAGTCTCTGCAACAAAATGTGATGGTCAATGGTATCGAAAGCAGAACTAAGATCTAACA
>JAVQJF010038292.1:0-13726 GCA_036023855.1 Gadopsis marmoratus
CTGTTGTTATTAGTGTAGCTGTTGTTGTGCTGCTGATACTGTTGGTTGTTTGTTTAACATCAGTAACATTGTAGCTGCCATTGCTTTACATCTGTATGTGGATTTGTACTGAGCTGCTGTGTGTTCTCTTTCATCCTGCTCTCACTTTAGCGCTATATAAATAAAAAAATTGAATTGGACTATAAAGGAGGTAGAACCATGTTTTGATTATCAGGGCATGCATGGAGAAGACCAAGGAAAATGGTGAGGAAGCTACACCTACCCCCTGTAGACTCTGAGCAGCAGCAGTTAGCAACAGCAGAGAGAAGAAGATTTAGATGAACAGAAGGGAAAAATCAAAATCAAAATACAAGGAGAGGAGAGAAAAAAAATACAAAGCAGCCACAAGTTCTATACAAGAATTAATGCAATTAAAGTGAAGACAATGTTTAAATGTTCATCAAAAATGTTCATTACAAATGGACTGTAGAATATTTGTTGATGTGTTAGCACTAAAGTTTTTTGATATTTAAATGTTCACGAAAATGTCTTAGAAATCAGACAAAAGAATGTGTTATCACACTAACATTTTTCTTAATACTATAAATAGCTATGGTGACAGATGTTGACATGTTTGTTTCTCATATATGACGCCTGATCTGGATTTATCCAAGAGCAATCTGGGAATCTGCCACCAGATCATGCCTCCTTAGTGAAAGGGCAATTAATACAAATGTTCTGATGAAGCCACTTGTATGTCGTGCATTTCCATCAACCTGTTTTTACACTTGGCTGTGGCCATGAAAACTAAACAGGCTTTGCGAATAAATCCTTGCATTCATTGTCTTTTGCTGATTACCTAGAGATTTGGTTAAAAGATGAGCTACACTGCATTTGCATGGAAACCTGACCACTGTGGAGTCAAACATCCCAGCACTAATACTTGGAAGATGTTTTAGGTTCAAAAGACATTTGAGCCTATTTGCTTCCTGGTGGTTCTACACATACTCTACAAGCACACCAGCATACCAAACCTCAAGCCTGCACAAATGTGAACTGTCAATGCTACATGACAATGTAATAAAATATCGTATACATGTCCCCAGCAGTGTGTTCATATCAGATGCACTCACTTCTCCAGTAGAGCTAGGGCAGTGGCTGGGTTCACTCTCAGGTATTTGGAGGTTGGCTGGCCATAGTCTGCCAGGTAAGTGGACCAGTCCCATACCATGAACAAGTCCAGGAGCTACAAAACACACACAGATATACAACACAGCAACTTCAGACAGAACATCAGAAAGGTACAGAGGAAGATTCAGGCTGGTGGAAGGTGAGAGTTTGTGGGGGAAGGGTATGAAGAGACAGACATAATCATGTTCAACAAATACTACAGTGTGTTTGATGTGGCATATAAAATTCAGTGTTTAAGCCAGGATTATTTGGGAGGTGGCCAAATGCTCAATCCAAGGGAGATGATAAACAATACAATAAATACTGTATACCCAGTGAGTTCAACAAAATGATATCAAAATCAAAAATTTGAAAATTGTATTATATATTAGACAGGTGTATCAAATGATTAGTTATTCCTCTGCCTCTTAATGATAATGGTACGTGCAACAAATGTAGTTTATTCACCGTGTTGGAGGCGAGGCTCAGTGAGTTAGAATCACGGCTCCAACTCTGATAGCTGTTAGCTCTATTTTGAGAAACGTGAAGTTAGCGACAACAGTGACCATAGTCAGATGCATCCCTGGGGCCAGAGCAGCGACGTTGAATCCTATTCGAAGCTGCTGGCTAAGGATAAGTGTAAATATGATGACTGTTACTCACTTCGGCGGTAATGACTCCCGATTGCGCCAGTCGGAGGTCACAAAATTTTTTTTTAAGTCCGTGTGTACATATACAAAGACAATGTTGGACTCCATAGTTTTCTCTGGGCATCTACCCAATCTTACTAGCGATGACATGTACAGCCGCATGTCATCATTCATCCGCTGGTTGTTGAGGTGGTGTCCAGGTAATGATGTGGGCTTTGTAGATAATTGGCAGACTTTCTGTAGAAGACCTGGTCTGATTAGGAGAGATGGTATCCATCCTACTTTGGATGGAGCCGCTCTCATATCTAGAAATCTGTTTATTAGTTTGTTAGCGGCTCTAAGCCATGACAACTCAGAGTTGAGACCAGGAGGCAGAGCTGCAGTCCTACATCTTCTCTGCTTCCACAGTTACCCACCCTAAACTCCACAGAGAGGGTGTCTGCCCCCCCAACACTTACATTAATTAAAACAAAAGTAAACAGAGGAGGAGCGACACATAAACACCCTATAAAAATACATAAAAAACCCCATAAAAAAATATAAAAACAGCATAAAAATACATTAAAACGGTATTAAAATTCATAAATAAAAAAAACAAAAATCAAGACCACCACTGCACCAGTACAACAAAACAGGGGAATTAAATGTGGACTCTTAAACATTAGATCTCTGTCATCTAAAGCTGTACTAGTTAATGATCTAATATCAGACCATCATATTGATTTATTCTGTCTTACTGAAACCTGCTGTGTCATGATGAATATGTCAGCCTAAATGAATCCAGTCACATCAATACTCACAGTCCTCGAGGCCGAGGAGGTGGAGCTGCTGCCATCTTTGACTCAAGCCTAAGAATAAACCCTGAACCTAAACTAAATTATGACTCATTTGAAAGCCTTGTTCTTAGTCTTTCACACCCAAATTGGAAAACATTACAGCCAGTTCTATTTGTTATAGTGTACCGCGCTCCTGGACCGTATTCTGAATTTTTATTTGAATTCTCAGAGTTCTTATCAGGTTTAGTTCTTAAAACTGATAGTAGGTGATTTTAATATTCACGTGGACATTGATAATGACAGCCTTAGTGCTGCGTTTGTCTCACTGTTGGATTCATTCATAATAATCGCACAGTAAGTACATTATGAAAATGTATATAAATAAGAACAACCCCAGATTTCTGTTTAGCACTGTAGTCAGGCTGACAGAGAGTCATAGCTCTCTTACAGGGATGTTGGTGAAAAGTCCGCTACACGTACTTATATTAATAATGTTAATAATAATAATAAATAATACATACAAGCACAACTTCACAGAGCAAGCTGTAGACTCAGTCTTGTTTAACAATGATTAACAGAACAAATATTCTTCATAATTTTTATCCACTGAGACTGAGATAGAGTGTTAATAGAGTGTTAATAGAGTGTTAATAGTAAAATTATCTGTATGTTTGAGCCAGAACAAATTTTACACATGAGCAGCCTGAAAGGAAAGCAGAAAATAATGTATAGCAAGCCTCGACAGTTTTAACTTTTGAGTAAGCGAATGGTACTGGTTTTACTTCACACTGAGTCAACATTTACGTTCCCATGGACACTGATGCCTCTCTTTCTAAGTGAAGCTGCCGGTGCCCTCAAAGCTGAATGAAACTGCTTTACCAACAACTGTTGAAGCTTTCTGGTCTCCCAAGACTGTGCAGAACATATTTTGAAAGTGCTGTGAAAGAACACTATGCTGAGAAAGTAGGGAGACAAGAACTTACAATTTGACATACAAAAGGTAAGTTGATCTGATTGATGCCCCCGGCAAAAACTCCAAATGTCAGCCCCGTGTGAAGGAGGAAGTTGAGGAGTGTGTGCCAGCCATTCCTGCTGATACGGATCACACTGCAATACACAATAAATAGAGTTAAAACCTGTGAGTTCAATCATCAGTATAATGATGGTTCGTGTGATGTAGTTAGATTGGCAGTTGGACATACTGATTTCTTAAAAGTTCAATATATGACATACTGAACATTAATACAGCAATGATATAGTGGAGTAATGGCATCCCTGCTGTTCCTCCGGGTGTTTATTCCTCCAGAAGCTCCAGCTCTTCCCCTGGCTCTCGCCTCCAGAGCTCCCCAGCGCTCAGCAGCTGACTGTTGGCGAGCAGCGGCCCTGACCCCACAAAGCAGGGCCAGAATATTTTCACATCTAACTCGGTGACTTAAGAGTTTATTTCGACCAATCTGAAGTTGTTGGATGTTGGAACAGTGGGTTTGTCTGCTTTGAGGTGAGCTGTGGAAAACATGCTGATGCTAGTGCGACGTCTTGTGGCTAATATCGTATATAGAACCATTAATGAAAACTGTCAATTAAATAAAAATGTTATTTAATGAACCTATTAAGTGCTTATCAATTGTTTGTTGCATTGTAACAAAAAAATTCAAATGTTTAATGGTTGGATGTGGATAAAAATCGTATTAAATGCAATTAGTGTTATGCCAAACACTGTTTCTCCTCGATAGCACAAGTGATCACTTAACTGTTCATCCGTAAACGGCATAACCTAAGCCTCACCTAAAACAAGAAGGATATGCTCCTTAATATCCACCGTAACACAATATTTACATGCCATGTGTACATTGTAAGAATTATTGTGCTCTATAATCATTGTTTCTGTGCTTACTGGCCCTGAGGGGAACGCTTACTGATATGATTTCACTAGGAGATGGGATATCCACAGCCAACCATGCTGCAGTCAATTCTCGAGTTCAGCCGAATATATAATATATGACATTTGAGCAGGCGAAGATACAGAGCGTTCAGACCAAAAACAGTACTGCATCAAAACAATGCAATGGGCTGTGTCGTGGGGGAATTCTTCTCACCTGTGGTGGACAATATAGGTCCCGCAGGAGACGAGCAGACAGAGCAGCATGACTGCTGTGCAGGCATACACCACTGGATGCAGGTAATCCCCGGGGTACGGTGGGAAGAACAGCACTCGCTTTAAATCCTTCAAAACGACAGAAATGTATGAATAGAACAGGATAATTATAGCCACAAGAATGGATAATAAAAAACAAAACACAGAGAGATATACTTGTTCAATGAAAACGCGTTAAATTCGTGGGCCGCTATTATTCCTGTTCGTGCTCCCTCATACATGACAATAATGTTGCTTATCACAGCAATGCAGACAACACTCACATTCACTGAGCTTCAGCAGCCACATCTTGTCAATAACTACATCAGCATTTTATCATCTCAAACAAACAGCAAGAATTACAGGTCTTTATGTCCAGACAAGAATTGTCTGGACATAACACTCGCTTATAGAATAGATTTGGAAATCCATATGGGGTAAAGTATCAATTATGACAAAATACCAATAGATATCATGGAAGCCAACTCTCTATATATTTTTAAGACCAAGCTTACAACTCTTTAATTAGCTATCTGCAGTTTGCTTTTTAGTTGCTTTTAATCATTATTTTAAGTGTTTCAATTTCATTTCATGCACTGCTGCACTGCTTTAAATATGCTAATTTTATGCTTATCACTTTTTACATTCTGTTCAAGTTTTATTTTTCTAAACTGCACTTTATTTTATGGCATTCTCTTCTGTAAAGCCCTTGGTGCATTTAATTTCTTTATTGTAAAGCACTTTGAACTGTACTTCATGTATGAATGGTGCTATATAAATAAAGTTTATTATTATTATTATTTTAAAGTACTGCTGCCAGTTTATAAATCACTCAATCTTGGGCCAAAATCTCCTTGCAGAATATAAACCCATTAGGGCCTGTAGATGTTAAGGAAGCAGTCAGTTGGTAGTGTGAAGGTTGGCCGATCAGCCCGGCAACTGGAAGAAGGGGTCTCAGGCAAGATTTACCGACCATGTGTATTTATTTAGTTCATCTCCCAGCAGAAAAACATGAGAACTGTTCTTCCATCAACTGGAAGCAAAAAGACAAGCAAGTGAACCTGATATTAATGAAGGTGCCAGTGTGTCTACTGCAACTGAAACATATTTATATAATAAACATTTGATACAATGCATGTTTTTACATTGGTATTTCATTTTGCGCATCATTTTACATTATTCTTGGTAATAAAATAATTTAAGCAACAATAAAATCTAAAGAGCCACTTGAGCGCCGAAAGAGCCGGCTCTTTTTAGTGAGCCGAGCCATAAGAGCCGGTTCGCTAAAAAGAGCCAGAATTCCCATCACCATGAAGAATGTTTGTAAAGGAAAATAAACATGTTTCCTCTATGCATACAGCCAGTGCAGCTTCAACAACGCTGGCACTAACCATCAGCACTCATAGCATCCAGCCTCACTCACACGAGTCACAATGGCTACAGGAAGCCTGCAGACGCGCTGTTGAAGGTTGGACTGTGCACATATATACCGTCTCAGCTTGCCATGGATTTAGATGGAAAGCCATTGTGCTACTGCTTACTGTAGTTGTAGTGTTGACTAACTGAACTGACATCATTGTCTTAAAATAACTTGCACATCACTTAACATTTTGTGATGGCATGAGAGGCTGAGTGATAGACAGATCTAATGTTCTTGCTAGAAGACTACAAAACCCATAAGCAGCAGGGCAGCCGGAGCTGGAACCGCTGCAGCTACTTAAATGGTTATTGATGAGAGAGGTGGAGGGTTTAAAAGGACACCTGAGAGAGGGACAGAGAGAGCGTGAGTATGTGGACGGCGAGAGAAAGAGTAAAGATAGATTGATTTGCAGTGGCGGCTGACCAATAGAGGGTGCTAGGGCGCCGCCCCACCTCTCCCCACACCCTAAACCTTCATTGAATAAGACTTAAAAAAAAAAAAATTGAAATATATATACATTTCTCTTAATGCGCAAGATAAATATGATATAGTTGGTGAGTAAAATGTATAATCTGCGATAAAATGTAGATTAAAAAGTTACTGATGGGTCACGTATTTCCAGCCTTGGGCACAAGAATCTTTGCTCATTGACTCTGGTTATAAGTTGTACATGCAACACTTCACTCCTTCAATACAAGAGATTGGGGCGTGTCGGGGTGCACAGCAGCTGCGACCCGACACGCCCCCTCCCTTCATTTTCTCTAGAAAGTGTGCAGCCCTTCAGTAACACGGCGAGCCTACGTGAAAGGGTTGTAACAACATGTTTGCTTGATTTTTGGTGTAAATGTTGTAATTACTGTCTGCATAAGTCTAGCTAAAAGGACATTTTGTCATTGTTCATAATTTCATGCGCAATAGTGCTTTTATTTTGAAGTCTGAGAGAAACCTTCTCGAAAAGCAGCGTTATGGGGAACTGAGCGACTTTGTAGGCGGGCTGTAGGCTGCCCACCCAATCAGAGTACAAGTTCGAAACAGTACCGAAATTTATCTGTATATCTATAAAAAAAAAAAAACTCGGGAGTTTTTGATTGGGTGGGCAAGACGTTCGTTGGCTGGGCACTGCCCACCCTTGCCCAATTTTAATACCTTTTATAAAAATAAAACATTTTCACAAAATTATAAACCTGGACAGTAAGTGGTGAGGGGGATTGTATCACGTGAAATCTTGATTTTCTTGATGCCTGATAACATTATACACTGACATTTTGGGCTGTCCAAAACAAATGTTTAAAAACGTGCTGAAATATTTGGCCGTCAACCTAAAATGGCAGCAAACAAACATGAGATTCTTCTAATCTCTCTTGAAAACAAAGCCAAAACACATATTTAGTCCTTTTGGTTGACAGCAAATCCATGAGCCTACCAGCATATACATTTTATGATATGGGAATCGCTGCACTTGCATTAACATTAGCCAAGCTCAGATGGAGGAGGTTTAGAGAAAGTGTCTCTTATACGGTAAGTGATCTCCTGGATAGGTCTGGCATATCCTCTGTGTTAAAAGGCAAAATGTGCCTTCATATAGCAGCTTTCTCCTTTCTTTCGCTGGACGTGTATAATTCATGCTGAAGATTCCTGTGGAGGCGAGAGCGTCAAATTGCTTTTCCTTTGTATTCCAAGGCCTTGTATTTTAGAGACACCATCATCTCTTCCACCTCTCATCTCTCTCTCTCTGGGACAGCATGCTCTCTCATCATGCTCCACCGAACAACCCATCTATTAGACAGAGCGTGACTGATTATCCCATAAAACATCCCATAAAATGAAAACATACAGACAAAGTACAGATCTGTGCACACTACAGTCCACTTCTCTGATGACCAACCACGTGGTGCATCACAAGGTACAATCGTGTAATTAGGCTTTTTTGGTTTTGAATGTTATGCCTGGTCTTATGTGTAAACTACTTTTTTTCACCAGCTTACGAGTGTTGCAAGATACAAAATGATATTCTCGACTAAATACGTTTGATTGGTTGAAGGTAAAATCATTCATCTCTAGACTCTAGTTGTCTCTTGAGGATTATCGGTCTTGAGTGTATCAGGCATTTTTCATTAGTATCAGGGATGTCCTGAGCAGATATGTTGGATATACTGGGGCTGATCAAGACAATATTTTATTAATTGTATCATCTGCCATAAAGCTTGATTCATTTTGAATCCAGCAACTCCAGTTGTCAAAAACACCCCTATGTGCTCAGCTATATTGAAGTTATCTTACATGTGGTCTTCATAGGTCCGAATTTTAGGCCCTGACCTCAGTGGGAAACCTACAGGAACACAACATGCATTAATTGATTTTCAGAAAAAAGGGCCTCATCCAAAAAGGAACCAAGGTTAATTAGATCTAATGACCCAAACAGAGACAGAACATTAACACTGGTTGCTGTAAGGGACCAGCTTTACTGCCTGGCAATTAGTTTGTGGTAATTTAGTTGAATTGGCACATCAATTATAATCCCTTATTAGTCCCTCAATGGGGAAATTGCAAATACTAGATTAGGCACCAAGGGTCAATTTAGGGTTCAGTGTCTTGCCCAGGGACACTTCTGGAAGGGAAGAGCTGGAATCAAACCTCCAACTACCTAATTGAAGGATGGCAGCTTTAAGCCACAGCCGCCTCAATTGCTTAGTATTTCACTTCCGAAAAGTTGGGAATGACAGATTGAAGGCCTTTATACACCAGGACATGACAAATAAATGACAGGAAAATGCATAATACATTTCACATTAAAACCATTAATATGGGCAGTGATGCAAATTTGCAGTAGATAGATATATTCGCACCAGCTCGTTCTTCAGAAAAAAATATACGACAATGAAATACTGTAAATACAAAACAGAACAGAAGAACTCATATAATGCCTACGTGATGTGTTACTTTGGATGGTCTGGGAGCACTGCTCAGGTAAAAAGCTCAACACTGCCTCCCGTATTTGATTAACACGATGAGCCAAACCTACTATGACACTGTTGCCTTGTTACCAACTCTACTACATCAAACAATAGACTCACTCACATCCTGCATCCAGCAATGCTACTCCACATGTCCTTGAGATAATTGTCTTTACTTCGTGTCCCTTTGTCATATAAATACAGGGCGAACACAAACAATCAACTGGTCTGCCATTCTGGGATTATCACGCAACGCCTGCACCGCACAACGTGATTGGTTGATGACTTTATTCGGCATGTGAAAGCTCAGATAAATAGGTCCAGAAAAAATTATGCTGCTGCATAATATTTGCATTCTGTGTGAAAGTACAGTTCAAACAAATATTTTGATGTGTGAATTGACCGCACGAAAAGAAATTGTGTTATTCATTAACCCAAAGGGTCACTGGGGGGGGCTGGAGCCAATCCCAGCTAACATTTGGGCGAGAGGCAGGGAAACACCCTGGACTAACTTGGGTAACTTGGGGTTCAGTGTCTTGCCCAGGGACACTTCGACATGTGGACAGCAGGAGCTGGGATCGAACCACCAACCCTGGGGTTAATGGCACTATCCTCTCAGCCACAAAAAAAAATTGTGTTAAATCAACCTAAATCGACTCTTTGGACTAAGAGTCTATAGCCACGTTAGCAGCTGTGTGAGGCTTAGACACAGCAGTGCTTTGAGCTACATGCTAACATTACAATGCTAACAGGCTGGTGTTTAACAGGTACAGTGTTCAGAGGATCACTAAAGTCAATTCATCCTGAGGGGAGCATGAATGTCTGAACTAAATTTCATGACGATACATCCAATAATTGCTAAGACATTTCACTAAAAACATCACACGTCAACCTGACGGTGGCGCTGAAACAAAAGTCATAAGGACACTTCCTTTGGGCAGCATGGGTATCTACAAATTTTCATCACAACCCATCCAGTAATTAAACCAAAATGACCATCTCTAGAACCACTGCACTAGTGTGGGGAAAAAAAAGAATTGTCGAAATCAAAGCAGCAGAGGCAGCAATATTGTGACTGTTAGTTTCAGTCTGGGTCAAGCTCCAAAACATTAAATTCTACGTGTCCCATTATGCAACTCCATACTGTCTAATAGAGCCTCCCTTGTTGCTAATTGTTGATGTTTAATGCTTCAGTTTCTGACACAGACTGTCTGTTCAAAATGTGCAAGTTCTATTTGACGTCACTTGAGAAATCTTGTCAAACCGGAAACCTAATTTAAAGCCACAGAAGACAATTTACAAATGTTTGTGCGTAAATTTACTTAGACATGTAAAATCAGTGGAGTGGCCTTTAATTATGGCAACACTATCTAATCTTGAGGCCCAGAGGTCTGAGTAAAGAACTTGATTTAATGTTATTATTATTTACTTATGTGTTCACATGGTCCATTTTACTAAATCATTTTAGCTTATAGTCAAATTACTTTAAACTACTCCGACTAACACTTACTAATTAATAATGAATGGACAGAAGCTTGGAGAGACAGGGAGGTCAGCAGGGACCCACAGCTCATTTTTGCCCTGGGATCCCCTTATGGGTTTTCTGGCCCTCTGCTGAGCCAACAGTGAGTGTCAGTGAGCACAGCTATGGGTTGAAAAGAATAGCTGCCTCTTTGCCTCAATTCAAGTGACAATTTTCTGGTTTAAACTTACTTAAACCAATAAACCTACTAATGCAGTGATAGAAGAGTGTCTCATAGTCTGGACAAAGGATAAAAGGTTTAATTGCCCTTATTTCTGTTTTTAAAAGCAGTATAATGGATTTGAAACAGTCTTTGAACTCATTTTGAAATGTAGCACCAGCTTGAGAATCAACTGAGAAATACGTTTACATTTCCCCTTAACTTGTGATTTGAACTTGTGAATTCCTATAAAATGCCCTCAGTTACTCTGTGGCAAAAACATAATGCACCCACAGACAGGCAGGCACCATAATTAATAACTAGGCTAGGTCTACAATTAAATAAAAGCATCTTACCATTAGTCTTAGTGGAGCTACACTGAAGTTAGGTTGTGGTCTCTCCAGGAGGCCCTTGCTCTCCCTCTACCTTGTGCCCTCTGGCTCCATGTAGAGGATGAGATCTTAATCGAGTGTTCTTCCTCCAACACTACAGGTGTAGCAGAGCATCCTACGAAAATAGGAGTTTCTCCAGCAATTTAGTGCTCTTCCTCCAGCTCGGCGGCTCCGGGAGCAGAGCCGACAGGCAGCCACGGCCCCCCGGTCCCGACTCCATGTGCACGGCAGCACTATGAGGAATCAGAGAGGAAGATTCAGCTGCCACTGTGTCGTTATAACATAGCCTACACTTTAAATCTGTTTCCAGCTTTGAATAACACATGAGATGGGGGTGATGTTAAACCTTCAGGATGCATTGGATTTAAGTCAAAATAATATACTTTATAGTTATGGCAGGAGATGAAAGAAAAGTCAAGTAAAAAGAAAAGAGTGAGCATGATCACAGTTTATCAGATAGCCATGCTTATAGCCGCATACAGTTATAATCTCTTGAGTAGCAGATATGAATAGGATTTGACTGAACAGCGGATGGACAATTATTTAGTAATTTTTCCAAATATGTCCATCATAGTAATAATTATTGATTGAATGACAGATACAAAGATTATATGTGAATATATCGTAGATATTTTATGAAACGCAAAGGGCTGAATTACCTACGGTGGTTTCTTCTCTCAGCTGAGCAGAATCCAGACCTTCCTCAATTCAGGTCAGTGAAGATAGTGGCTGTGCTTCATTTGCCAGCAACGACGTGCCGCATGTTACGTAGCGAGCAGGGGCGGGGAGACCCGGTAAAATAAAGTGCAGGCGGCACATGATGCAGACGTTACAGCTGACAAACAACTGCAGGCCTGCCACAACCTATGGAGGACCACGAGTGTCACGAAAATAGTAATAAAGCATTTCTTTGATTAATAAGTCATTGTACAATAAAAATAGGCATTCATTCATTTGTTAATTTTTAGATTAGAATTTATAGATTAATTAATCTATAAATAAATAGAATAAATTACTAAGTAATTTATTATTTGATATTTTATGGACAAGAAAAAGAGGAATATAAAAAGAATTTACAAATGAAATATTAATTCATCAATAAATCATTGAAATTAAAAAGGGATTTACAAAAACAGCATAAAACAGTCAACAAGTATGGAGTGATAGGAGTGCCACAAAAAGAATAAATATGTAAAAGAATAAGACAATAAATGTGAAAATATAAAGAGAAATAAATAAAAGAATAAATATATATAATGACAAATAAAATCTAAATTATCCCTTAGTTTTTCCTTATTCTTTTCCATTTTGCTTTTCCTATTCCCATATAGAGGCAAGCTGTCAATCAAATGGCTTTGGGCGGGCCTTCATGCCCAGGCTGAGTAATCAATTCATGCACACGTGAATTCTGCTTTGGCAGGAGCTTTTTAGCAGGACAACAGGAAGTAGATGTGACACAAGAGCTGAATGCTAACCGCCGTAAAAGGAGGGACAGTGGTTTGAATTGGGGAAGGGAGAAGACGTTGCTACCTAATGTGTGCGCCGGTGTTCATATTTTGTCTGTGACTTTTAAACCATTGCACTAGAAACACTTTTCTAGAACAGTACTTTCGGTATAGACCAGGGGTCGGCAACATGCGGCTCTTTAGCGCCTCTGCAGGCTCCCTGTTGCTTTGACAACAAATACATGGAAATAAATAGCGGTTGGGTTTTTTTGCACAATTTACACATTTTCAACGGCAACACCTCTTTATGTTGGAGCTTACTGATACTGAGACACTGAAATAACTAATATTTGCTTCATATCCTTCGTCTACGGTGCGACGCCTTTCCCTGCAGGTGCAGGCGTTTCCGAACACCGCCCTCGCTAAACTAACCAGGGATAAGTCCAAAAAGATCTCGGAGGAAAATAGAGAGTTTACTCCTGCGTGGACAGATTTATATGCTTTCACTGTCAACGATGCTGGCTTACCCGTCTGCTTGATATGTGGCGGGAAATCAGCAAACAACAAAAAATGTCATGTTGAAAGACATTTCCAGAAAAAGCACACAGCGTTTGCTGAAAAGTACCAAGCTGGAGATGAACGAAAAAGAGCGATTTCGGAACTGTTGCAGAAAGCTGAGCAGAACAAATGCACTTCACTATCGTCATGTGAAGTCAAATCCTTTTTAGTTGGAGAGAAGGGGGAAAATGGCTCTTTTGATAGTAAAGGTTGCAGCCCCCGGGTCTAGACAATAATACATCCGTTCATCAGTCTTCATTTCAAAAATGTCATCTGTCACATGAAAACGACCCGTGGAGTCGAACCTATAACGGCACAACGTCTCACCGTTAGAACTGAGGCCTCACGAAGCCACGGAGACAGAGGAAATGGGGAGACTGGAGACGACATCCTGACATTCACAATAGTAAACGCTTAATAATAAAACCCGAATGCATCTAAAATGTTAGATATTGATAATACAATATACTGTGGCTTTACAATGTATTTTGGCAACACTGGCTGCCTGATCCACTAAAATCAACACTTTACAGAACAGGCAACATGCAGCTCTGGTTTGAATAAAA
>JAVQJF010038303.1:0-56846 GCA_036023855.1 Gadopsis marmoratus
CACCTGGTTTCCTCCCTCAGTACGGAGTCCTGATCACCAAGAACGGGGATCACCTGGTGAACCTAAGGGACACAGTTAACATGATGACATACCATGTTCAACCCAGAGAGGGAGTTTACACTTCCTCACAATGTTGTTTGCCCCCCTGTAGAACGACACAGAAGCATTTTCAGATCTGACGCCCCGATGGAGAAGACAAGATCATTTGTCTGTACCTTCCAAAATTGCCCGAAACCAAATCACTGTTCAAGCCAGTTTTATGGTAAGGCAACGCTAGATTTAGAGACAAAAACGTCTTGGTTAGGGAAAAATCTTTTTTTTAGGGAAACATCGTTTGGGTTCAAATTACTACTTTGGAAACGTTAGCTTATCCCATTTTGGGGCACTTGCTGAAACAACTCATCCTGTTGTCTCATATTTAGATGTAACGCAAGAGATAACATCGCAGTTTGAGTTGATGAAATGTTTATGGTTTTAACTGGCTTTAACTTTAAAGATTGAAATCAAAGAGCTAAAGAAGATGACTTGAGAATGAAGTGCAGGCCGTAAAAATCCTAACTAAACCAACAACAGCAAAGACCTTCATGCTGCTGCATCCATGACCTGTAATGATTTTTTACTTGACGGTTCGTGACACGAATGTTTGAGCTGCCCTGCTGTACCTACTCACGATAGCTGAAGAACAGTGTGTCACAGCTTGGCATTTATGCTCATATGACAACACACCAATTATGAACCCTGACGAAACGATGCCAGAAAACATTTTGCACTTCCACTCTCACTGACATGACCTTTTACTATGGTCCTGCGTTCCTCCGATAGTCATCCCCTCCTGTGCTGCCTCACTCTTTTTTTAAAAAAAATCTATTCATAGCTCCATCCTCTCTACTTCCATCCCAAGGTAAATCCCATTGGGTGGATGCTTTGTCGCAGAAGCTTGTGAATGTTTTCTCCACGCTGCTGTTATTTATTGCCCGCTGACAGGGCAATGAATTCTGGGCCAAAGTGAAACTCATATTGTTATCAAAAGCATAAAATTCCTATCACTTTAGGTGTCAGAGAAGAGACAAGAAAATGAAACAGGTACTCATAAAGGCAGCGGGTGTCATTTATCATCTGGAGGGGCCCGTGCAAAGGAAGATGCTTGATTAAATAAGGGGAATTAAGTATTTTTGCAAAAGCGGGAAATAACATTGATCTATGCCCTTGTCAGTTGCAAGGCTTGACACGATTGTGCATTGTTTAATTTTCTCGTGTGTTTATAGTATATCAACCTCCCTCTGACTGAATGATATGAGTGACAGAAAACCCAGCCTCCTTTGGCTGCCATGTGCTCTGTTGCTGGAAAACCAGGGACAGCCCTGATCCAGGATCTGAGTTTGCGATCTCTGGTTTCTCCAGCAAATGAAACACCAACCATATCCTGTAGCCTTGTCTACCAGGACATATGTGAAATGAAATTCCAATAGGACTACTGTTTTTCCTACATTGCCATAGGCATCAAAAGGCAATTTAAGGTCAGTCAGAGGTGAGACACTTCACTAGTTTATACCAGGGTGCAATCAAATTTCATTGTATTTCACGGAAAATCACTTTGGGCAAATCATTTCTATTTTTCCACTGTGTGCTGGAGATCTGTTTAGTAAGAAGAAGTCTTGTTGTCAGGAAAATGCAATAAATCTTCACACTTTACTAGAAAATCCTACCACAACAAACAATCCTTTACTTGTTTCATTGCCACTGCCGAATCTGTACAAAGAGTTTGGATCTTCCACCATGGAACCAGGACGATAACATTTAGTATGTTCTTTAGTATGTGAAACCCATAAATAAATATTTTAAAAGGGAACTGATTTTACATATCAAAGTCTGTTTAAAGGTCTTAAAGGGAAAGTACTACTGCATATGTAAAAAAAGCCATGTAAAGTCTTCTTCTTCTTATCCTATGAGCAGTGTAAAGGCCGTGTAAAGTCTTTTAAAGTCTTTTGCCGCTCCAGAGGGAAGTCTGATAAAGTGACTCAAGTGATGTCGCTTGAGTCAGCATCAGTTGGTGCTGAAGACTACAAGTTTGAAAATGAAGACTTCTGTAGTCCGCTCTTCTTCTTGGCTTGAGGCAAGCAGCCCAAAGGCTACATTAGCTGCTACTAGCATAACACACCCGAGTCTTTCACCGAACTGTCGGCAGCTAACTTGCATTATGGGTAACGCAGGTTTTGGCCAGGAAGAAGAATACGTTGAATAAAAAGAAGACGATATCTCTGGTTCTGCTGCATTGACTTTCATCCTTTTAAAAAACCGACAGTGTTATAGGAGTGCAATGCTAAATTGCTGGAGTACTGTTTCAAGCACGATGTAAACACTTAAACATATTCCTCCTGCCCCGTTTTCCTGGAAAATAGCATCAAAAATGCATGACGGCAAATGAAATTCAGAAATATGACTTATTGTCAATGGTACAGCTCTCTAAAAGCAGATTTTGCAAAGCAGCACATCCCTGTTCCAGGTTGCTCTCCCTAAATGTATAATTTCAGGAACGTCCCCCCACTATGATTTGGAGGTGTCTGCATGGCTGATGGGATCAGTGAACTCTGGAGAGTGGGGTGACGACCTTCCACCCTATCCATCACCCAGTGATGGACATGGGAAGCCAGTCCCTGACAGCTTGGGGGGTAGGTGGGGGTGGAGGGTATAAATGGGGTTAAGGATAGGGCCGGAGAGGGATCTCGGTTACCACAGCATGGTGGCTGGAAGAACAAGGGAGGGGGAGAAAAGTGTGGCCAGGATTGATATATAAGCCTGGTTAAATGTTTGTGTGAGGGGCCAAGATAGATTATCTTTTTTGCATGTCTTAAGTGACAAATAAATAAAAGTGTGTTACGTCATATTGCTAGCCTTTCTTTCCACTGCTTTTTACAGTAGAGGACATGAAACCACATCACTGTTTTTGGTACAGTTCTCCAGCTGACATTTGTGAAAGTGCAACCCAGACCAATACAAATGATGAATCTGGTAATCAGAACCAGTGTCACTCCATTCTCCAAATCTTGCTGAGGTGTAATGAGTCTCTGAGGGCCACTTGTTTCTTACACCCACTGAAACGTGGACCAACGTCATCAATCTTCAGAGTGGCTGAAGTGAAGGTGACTTCTGTCAGTGGAAAGCCCACGTTCCCGTCACACGCCGAGAGAGCGTGCACGCGAGAGAGAGCAGGGTGTGGTTGCACGCTGTGCGGACAATGAACACCAAACCTCCAACTGACACAGTCAGTATTGAGTGAAACCACGTTGTGAAGTGAGGATGCAGCACGCACACACACATACACACACGTACACACTCACAAATGTTAGCGTGGAATGGGTTCAGTGACATTTGACCCTGGCAATCCAGACGCCTGTCAACATCATCCACTACCATCGTTTTGTGCATGACTGTGTGGTCATATGTTTTCCTCCATCTGACCTAAATGCAGTCATGTCTAGACACCTCTTTCTTTCTTTCTGCTGCACTGGTTATATTGTGCACCTCATGTCAAAAGTTTGCTTTTTTTAAGGAAGTTAAAACTGACTCCTTCCCCTCTCCTGTCAGACAGCAACTTTATGCTTGGCATAGTGAAACCAGGAACAGGCCAGGGGTGAGCTGACCAGTTCACTCTCACTCATAAATCTGAGGTTTCATTTTGGTTTTTTTGGTTTTTTTTACATTGTCTTTGATTTAATTTTTAAGTGCAGTATTTTGTTGATTTTCTACATGTGTTGTTTTGCCAAAACGTATTTCCTTGTACACCGTGAAGCGAATAGGGTGACTATTATGTCTTAATGCCATGATTAGACTAAATCTTATTCTCTAAATAAGGATAAGCTTTTGTTATAACCTGAAAAACAACAGGGATTGACACACATACTGTACATTATAATCTTCTGGAAGATTTACTCCTGTTGTTTTTGATGTTCTTCTTGTGTTCATGAAAATATCTGTGCAAATGAGTACATATGCCTTTATAATGTACGTGGGGTGTGATCTGTTGCTACCAGTTCATGTTATAGTGTAGGTCGGCTGGAACAACAAGCTGCCCTTGCTTGTCTTCTGCTGGCCAGGGCCTCAGTGGGATGGGCAGTTTGTGAAATGACAGGACATGCCAACAAATTGCATCACTTCTGCCTCTGTGGTCGAGGACAATGGGCCACCATATGCCGAAGTGGGGAAATGAATGGAGCTCATTTGTGCTGGCACCCTGAGCCCCCGCCCCCCCCGACCCTGCTGGGGCCTCCGTGGCATCGAGGCCGACACAGACAGACGAGCCCACCCTCTGCCACGCCGCCGTGCTGCTGTCCACCACAGGATCCTATAAGCCACCGCCACCAAATACGTTTTCGGATTTGTTATCTGGTGTGTGGAAATTAATAAAAAAGAGAAATCAGTTATTTTGACGCAGTAACACTGAGATGGGATTTTTCAAACAAAATTTAGACAAAGTGTAACTTCAGGATTATTGGTATTGTCCTTTATTTAGAAGTTTATCTGATTATTTTGGAAGAAAATGTATAATTCACAATTCATAGATGAATATACAGGACGTGTCTGCTCCTGTCTAAAAGTAGCCAGAATGTTTATCTGTGTCTTCATGTGAGTGTGTGTGTGTGTGTGTGTGTGTGTGTTTGTGTGCAGACCTGGGATGATAGCAGATGATTAAGGAGTGGCTGCTCTGTTGACATGAGATACTAATGAGGATGAAATGAGAAGGTCAGGGCTTGTCTCCAGGAGGGGGACACCCCCCCCCCCCTCCTTGTACGCCCTGGTTGCCTGGACGGCTAATCCTCCACTTAATCGGCACAGACCAGTACACACACACACGTGTGTACTCACACACATACACAAACACACACACGTATACACCGAGGCGCCTCTGATCAGCTCTCTGCATCTTCATAATGGAGGTAATTAGCAGCTCAACAAGGCTAGCTCAGCATTATGATTAGCACCTCTTTTGGAGCGCACTCTAAATCTGACCAGCCTGGCCTCGTCTGTCAATCTATTCTGCTCTACACTGTAGGATTAATGCTAAATATTTGTCTCATAATATTTGTCATTTGAAAAATGTTTTATATTAGTCATTAACTTTTTCAATTTTCTTTAAAAGACCAAAAGCCTTAAAGTCTCATTAGAGGCCACTGGAGGCCGTGTTACTTTTAAACCCAAGCAAATGATGTTGACAGCCCCAAAAACTCAAAATATGCCTTCTTGAGACCCCCAAAAGTCCAACACAAAGGCACATGCAATCATGAGTATTGTTCTCAGGTGTTGTTTTGTTCATCATTTGCATGTTGAAAATGCTGGGCTTTTGAGGATATTGTCCTAGGTGAAACTTAAGAGGTTGATAATTAAAGAGGTCATGGATTCAATGTTTAACTTCAGCCATCACCAAAAAAGTCAATGGCTTTTGCAGCGATGGAGGAATGTAATGATAAGAAATACAGACAAAGGTGGGAGTGATGGGCGCCCAGCGATGCAGCAAAGTGACCTGTGTGAGTGCAGGGGAGCTCTTATTAATGGAGGTGTGAGGGTCTCTATCAGCATGGTGAACTGTTGACCCGGACAGGGGGAAGGAAGTACTCGGCCAGCTACAAGCCATTTTTCATCCCTCTGATAGACCTCAAAAGAGTGGCATGGGGGAGGACAGCAGAGAGGGAGAGAGAGATAGAGAAAGAGAGAGAGAGAGCGGGGAAAAAAGGGGGCGGGTCCAATAATAAAAAGAAGTTAGCCCCGTGAAGTGTGGCGAAGTGCTGGATGGAGGCCTCCTAAGCCGTGACCCCTGTGATTTTAAAGAGTGCCTAGCTCACCTCGTTAATCAAAGGCTGATGCGTATCACAGTGAACCCCCCACCCCCCACTCAAAACCTCACCTCAGCCAGGTCCTTATTGCACTTTGTCATTTTTCACAGGAGGTTCATGGGAAGAGGGTCCTCAGGTTGCCACCCAGTTCAATAGACGGAATGTTGGGGAAGGTGTGTGTTTGATATGTGTGTGTGTGTGTGTGTGTGTGTGTATGTGTGTGTGTATGTTCATGTGATGTGTTTGCATCAATGAAAGGGGAAGGCTGGGGTAAAGATCGTGGTCCATATGAAGACGAGGCTTTGCAACGCCTTCATATCTTTAAGACACGCATGTTTAATGATGCATTCTCTCAGCATTCATTAACACATCAAAGATGTCATTATAAAAGACTGTTTACAGTACTACTGCATGTGTGAAAAAGATTCTTTAAAGCCTTTTGTGGCTCCAGATACTCTTGGCTATATTAGCAGCATGCTAGCATATGAATCTCCGGTTCTGCAGCATCTTTTTTTTTAAAACTGTCCATCAGTTCGACAATGTTATATGAGAGCAATGCTAAATTGGTGGAATGCACTTTTAAGAATTATTGATCCAAATGACTGATAGATGTGTCTTATTAATGTTATATACTGTATGTTTGGAACATGCCTAATAGTTACTGTATGCCATTTATACTTATCCATAATGTTTACTGCATGAATAGGCATTAAGTGTTAACATAAAGCAATCTTATAAATAGCCTAAATGAGCCTGCGGTATATGATTTATGATCAACCAGGAAACTGTCAGTAATACGTAATGCGTAAATCTGTTTGTAAAATGTAATGTAAAAATTCCTGTGTAAATTACATTTTGATGAGACAAAAGTTCTAATATCAGAACTCACGGCGCAAATTGGGCTCCAGGAGAAATGTGTGTTCGGCCTGCGATGTCCTGTCCTCCTGGTTGTCTGACTCTCCTCTTCCTCCTGTAACAAAACAAATGGAGGCAGTTGTGGAATTTCTAGAGCAAGGTTTTGAAAGCATTTTCAGCGCAATCAGGAAGCTTTGCTTTGTTTAATTAGGAAGGGACTGCAACAGACAGAGTTGGGAGGGGGTGGTAATAATGCTTTTGACGTAACTTCTGCGCAGAAAAAAAAGTTGCTGGATCTTTTGTGCCCACTTACTGCAAATCAAACGCAACCAAAATATGCTCTAACTTCACAAACATGCCGGGTATTAAGTCTTGCTTCAATCCAGGGTGATTGCTCTGTTTGATCAAGAGCGAGGGAGAGGGAGAGAGAGAGAGAGAGGGAGAGAGAGGGAGAGAGAGGGAGAGGAAAAATGAGCCTGCCAGTGGTTAATTGAGCATACAGATTCCTAATGTGTCAGGCGGTGGCCTCGCAGATGAGGGATGGCACTTTTTTTTTTTTTTTACGATGCATCTTCCTTTGTTTCCTCTTTAAGGCTAATGAAGTCGGCCTTCCAGTCACCACCTGGGCCAGACTCTCAGACACCAGAGACACATCCCATTCACAAAGTCGAACAGCGCGTCGTCATCTTCGACACCCCTCCTCCTCCTCCTCCTCCACCTCCTCCACCACCACCACCCTCAGTCAGCCCAAAGACAAATACACACACGCATGCAATGACACGCAGGCACACGGGCAATGCTCGTGCGTGTGCTGTTTATGAGAATGCACATACGTACACACACACGCGCGCAGACGCACACAAGTGTTGGTTATTAGCTGGACGTTTGTGATAAACTCACACTCTGGGCTGATGTTTACAGCATATTCATTATCAAAGCCGCAGACCTGTTTATTTTTACTGTCTCAAAACAGCAAGCATCCATTATCCAAAGATTTTTATTTATTTTTTTTGTCTCTCTCGCTTGTCTTTTTTTCCCCCTACATGCCTTCAGGTCACCCACTAATGAGAAAACGTGGAAGCGATTAGACGAGGCTTGGCTGTTTCAACAACGGGGTGAAGATATTGTACCTTATGATTACACGCATTTATATCAACAGAAACAAGGGGAGAGACGAGGCAAGCTGGAAGGGCTGTAGCTTTTCACAGCTAATACGTCTAGTTTGGTGACTTCCTGTGTGTGAGCAACTAGTGAACGATGATCTCTGTGGTCGGCAGCCTCACACACCCTCCTTATCCTTGTTCTGCTTTAGCAAGGTGAGCCTAAAACCTCCTTCAGCGCCCGTGTCTCTTTTGCTGTGGCAGCTCAGGCCAAGTAGTTTCTGGTCACCCAAACATGTTCAAGGTGCTCCATGACCATATGTTTGCTCATTGGGGAGCGGAGCAGGGAAGGGCTGGATTGTATGACCTTCACCCAGGTTGAGCAATGAATACTCCAGGCTCCGCTCGCTTGGGTTCATGCCAGGTGAACACAGTAGTGGAGCATCCCAGACCATGCAACCAGAGCCCTGCAAGCGTTTGTCGGCTCCAGACACACAGAAGGTGGAAAATGAGAAATCGAAGGTGGGAAATTGTCAACTTTTTAGGGGGAAACCTGACTGTCTGCTCTGTGCTCCGTTCGAGTTTGTCCAAACTAGAGTTTAATGGGTTGTAGAATATTCTAAAGCTGAAGGCCATCAGGCTGTCTTTGCAATCATGTGAAAAATAAGACAATGCTGGAATGACAAGGTTACATCAGCACAGCATGTGTTGGATTGCTGAGTAACTCAATTAGAACACAAAATATTAGAAATTAAAACATTTTAACAGAAGAAAAAATGTGCTGCCATATATGTATACTGAGGTTTCCAAAATTAACTCTAAGAAAACACCTACTAGTTGTGATATGATATGGCGTGCAACAGCACACACTGTCCCGTACATTTCCTGTACTGTAAATTAAAAGCCAACTTCCATTTTCACCTGTTTCATTATATGATATCAATTCCTTATTTAGTAATATTCCACTATGGCAATCTCTGACAGCACTGCAGCAGAAATGCCCCAAACAGCGGCGGCAGTTCCCTGTTTTAGTTCTCCTGGGCCGAGGGCAAAAGTGTTGTGGTTTTACGAGCACTCAGTGCCAGTATTCTAATAATTATCACTGACTTTTTGTTTCAGTTTTAGCACTTTCATGTTCAGAGTCAGGGCCGAAGATTTATATGTATAAATGTTTAAAAATGCAATAATTAGTTGTATGATATTCAAAGTACATATTAGGTTTTACTTTTTTTAATAGATGGGTAATATTAGAACAGAGAAGATAACAACACAATTTTTTAGATAGTGGGATCTGCAGTCAAGTCTCTCTGTATATAAAAATAAAAATATAAAATCTAAACATAATTTTGAGTCACAGTTTTTGATATTTTACATAAATCATCCTGCATACACCTTCTAAGTTTTATGTGCTTATTTTTTATCTCAGTTCACTCAGAATCTTTGGTTAAATTTCATTGCTCCCCATTGGAGTTTCCTTACATTGTTGCAGTTAATTGATTAGTTTTAGCTTCTTTTAATACACACTTCTTCTTGAATTATACCATCTGCATCGGTGCAAAATAAGCAAGATATTAAACCTGCGCTGATAACTCAAAATGTCTGCAGAGTTGAGTCAACAATGGATCTTTATGGGGAGGGAGAGGGCTGAAGGAAAGTGCCATTACTCTCCAGATAATTTAAACATGTGTTGGCATTTATCTTGGTGGTCCATGTCCGAACACTAATGACAAACTCTTGTTATTAGTGGACTGAATCAAAGCCAAAGGCATGCCCACCCAAAACTTTAATCCGTTAATGTTCCCCACTCTCTAATTTGGTATTACAAAAAGTACACTACATGCATATGTACTGTACTTCTTCAAAGTAGTATAAATACAGAGTAAGACAACACATATTGGACATGGTTTGTTTTTTAGCTCTCTCTTTCTGTCTCTCTCTCTGTACCAGTCTTCCACCATCAAACTTTATTTTCGTGGGAAGATTAAATATTTCTGCTTGAGAACACTCTTTAAACTATGAAATGACTGTTGCCACTGACACACAGACCCCCTATAAACACACACACACACACACACACACACACACACACGCTCCTCTGATTTTGGATGGATAGATGGTTGGGAAGAGAAGGAAGAGGAAGGAGGAGAGAAGGGGGGGGGCTGAAATATATAATCTCCTGAAAAGAATGAGGCCCTCTGGGATTTTGTCAAAGTGGCCCCTCTTTGCACTGGGGCTGGGGCAGAGTGGGTGAGTGCTGGTGGTGTGGGTGGTGTGGGTATGTGGAGGGGGGGCTAAAACATGGCCACTCCACACTGTAACCTGAGACAGGAGGGGGCCAGTATGTCAAATAATTAGCTGTTGCCCAGCACAAAGGTTTTATTTGCAGGAATTTCATCGAGGCAGGATTGAATAATATGTCTGTGTATTGTCCGGGGTCATGGGAACATCATCTCTTACTGGTGGACCATAAAAGACGGCTAAATGATAATGAGAAAAGGCTCGGGTAATTCAATTCCTCAAGCGTTGGTTTCCATCTTTCTCCCCCCACCCCTGTCCTCTCCTCTGCCCCCCTTTCTCTCAGTCTTTCTGTCCTTTCTCTCTGCTCGGCTAATTGCGGAGCTTCATGTTGACGTTGAAGTGGCTTCATTCAGTGTGCAGGAAAACACACGCTGATGTATGATTTTAACCGCACGAAAAGGAAATGTTTGCAAATAGTGACCCTTTTCTTCTTATTTACTGTTATTTGGTATAGAATCCATGAATGAACAGCAAATATAGTTGCCTTTCCAAGGTCTGATGTTTAGTTGTGCGATGTGAATATACAAGCAATGAAAAGCAATGAATGAACAGCTATAAATAAATGCTTTTAACAGATCATATCAAATATCTTTGGTATTTTGCTGGTATATTGATTGCTAAAACATAAATGAATAGATAATCAGTAGTGTGTGCTTCCCACTCCCAAACCTACTGGCTCAGTTGTCTTTTTGTACATTGACCCCTGACCCCTGAGAGCAGCCAACCAGGAAGCGGATAGTGTTAAAAGAGATTGATTGGTTTGTGGTCTATAGATGATTGTTTATATCATTCCATACTGGAGGTTTGACCTGTGGCGACCCCTCTGTGGGCCAATCCGCTGAGAGCCATGACCTGCATCCATTTGCAAACGCGCTAATTAGCTTTGACGGGCCTCGGTTTGCGTCGGGGTTGTAAAATGAAGCCCCGCAGTGCCCTGATTGAAGAAAGACGCAGCGCGGCTACTCCACTCCATGCCCACCATTTCCTCCCGCCGAATGTCAAACACATTAAACTTAATGTACCAGCAAATCTTACTCAATTATTTGTATGTTGTTGAGGTGCATGCACACGTGTGTTTATGTGCATGTCTGGTGGCCCTAAATTGTGTTCATATGTCAGTGTATGTTCAGCTGTCTGAGCACACTCAAGCATGCTGGTGTTTACATGTAAGAGGGGGATGAAGTGGGAGAGAGACAGTTTGCCATTTCACTTGTGTGTCCATCTGGAATGAGGCTACATATCCTGCAACACATTGCACAGGGATGAGGAATCTTGCTTTTAAGTAAAATAATTGCATTATTGCATCCTGCGATCTCGCTAATTATAATGAAAGCAAGCTTACAATTTTCCAATTATTATTCTATGCCGAGTCTGCTCCTCTCTAATAAAGAGAAGCACTGATGCAAAACAAAATGCCAGGACTCCATTTCCTGCCTGTGCCTTAGAGCTATTCAGCGATGAGGGACGTACACACCCTCCAAATATCACCCCCAATACAACCACATAAAACATCTGACTACAGAGAACACACAGCTCCCAAAATGACACGTATTAGTATGCAGATTGTTGCCATTTACTGTACTCTGCATCAAATACAGGGGTGATTCTAAAAGAGGACATTACTGATCTCCTTTTAAAATATGCAGAAACCCGAGATAAAATTCCTGAAGTTCACAAGATTTATATCCGATTGAAAATGAATGTGAAATCAAAAGGGCAGTACGGGATCATATATGGGCTTTAGTCTCCACTGTGTCCTTGGTTACTGGGCATCAAACCAACATGAGTCACTCACTCTGCCTCTGACAAATCATTGTATTCACTCTCCTCCCCTCACAGTGTCTTCCACTCTCTCCCTGCTCCTCCTCCACATGGGCGAGCACACACACACACACACACACACACACACACACACACACACACACACACCCCCTCAGTATCAGTCACTCATACGTCTCTCTGCCCTGCCCATCAGTCTTCCACCAGAGTCCCAGGATCACACGACATCTGACAGTATTTCGTCTTGGATTTGAGGATAAGTGAGAGGATTTCGGTTCGAGCTCGGAGCTTAGCATGAAAACACCGCTCAGTGTGAAAAGCTAAGGGTTTACACAATGTGGGATCCCCCCCCCCCCACACACACACCAACCTTGTTTTTCCCCCCTCCTATGTCCCTCTCTCTCTCTCTCTCCTTCCCTCTTTGCAGGGTTTTGTTGATTTAGCTGTGAGTGGCTGCCTGACACAACATTAGCTAACTCCTCAAGGAGCTAAATACAGCTAACCCCATTGCATAGTTATTCTATCACTGGACTCCGAGGGGAACACAAAAAGGATGTATTTTAATTAAGCGAAACCCAGGGGCTTCAGCATTACTAGAACCACATGAAGGTGGAGACAGTGAGACGAGGAAAAGGGTGAGGATGGAGAGAAATTGTAATGTTTGACGGAACGCTGCACAATGCTGTTACTTAATGTGGGGTAGCTGACAATTAATAACGCATATTCTCATATTGATTGCCGTGAGTTGACACATACAGGACTGGCCACTGGGATAGGTGATATTTTGCGAATATATTCTAATGTAAAAAATATATTTTTGTACTGGCAGGGGCATAAATATAGACAGTGCAGGCAGTGCGATTGAACTGGGGTGGTGGTGCCCAGAGGGGGCTCAGAGTGGGTCTGAGAATGGTCCCTTGGGAGGCAAAAATATGCCTGTGTTCGAAGAAGTTTAGAAGAAATTTAGCCATTTCCTTGATATACCCTCGAAAATGCAAACCTATGTCCATCACGGTTGTCTTTTTGGGGGGCGAGTGGTAAAATAATCAGTTGTAGTAGTATGAAAATAAGAGAATAATTTTATTTACATTCCAAGACAATAGCCTAAGTAACTCATCCGACTGTACAATCCAACAATCCAGTTTGTTGGTAAAATATACAGTATATGTATCCCAAATCAACTAATCCAATATGTTGTGTATCAATACAACTCTAATCTAACATCCAAATCTAATCCAAAGACAGCGCCACACAGAGGATGGCGTGCATGCAGTGTGTGTAGTGCTGAAATGTAGACTGGTGTTGCAAAAAGGGCGCATTTCTGCAATAAGAGAAATCTACACAAGGTTTTTTCTGAGAGTTTTTTTTATTTTAAACATCAGTACAGTAAATGGTCAAATTAATTGACAAGGCAAATTAAGTTCTGTACTATTCCTATTGCTAACAAACGCCATGATGAGACCAAAACTCACTATGAACTGATCCTGCTAACAGGTAACGTCTGTGTGAAGCCACGGCTCGACATTTCTCTGTGCCACAGAGCTCCACTGCTGCCCAAAAAGCACATCAGTGTGCCACACCGTGAAGCGCGTGCTTCTTAATCACCACGGATAAACACACTGTAGTTCATTCGGAGTCAGTCCCACATACACCAGCCTGCTACCGTAAATACCAGCGTGCGTGTATTAATGCGCGGTGGAAAATAGTCCCCAACAAATTAATTGTTCACATTTCCTAAAATTCACAGTGCCAAGTTGTTTTTGGAAATAACCTTTAAAACTTAAAAAAAAAACAAAAAAACTATAAAGTATATATTTGTGAGCCCTTTTAAAAGATGTACCTATTCAGTAGGAGCCAGCAGGCTTCCACAAGAACCCAAAACCAACTGGGCAACACATACGGTAAAATACAGTACAATGACTGACTGTCTTCTTGGTTATAATCGTACATACATATAATTACAGTTATTACACTAATGCCTTCAAATTTCTGTGGTATGATTTATTTTGTGTGGGAGGACTGATCCGTGAATTGACTTGTGTGTGTAGCACGCTCTGCTGCAGCGCACGGGTCTGACGGACTCTAATAACAGGTGAAGGGTTGAGCGGACCCCCCACCCCACACACACACACACACAAATATCTGCAGCATAGGTTAACCCTGGAAATAAAGAAATAAAGGCATTACATGGAGAACCTGAGGAGAATCTTGAATGCCGGTTGGCAGTGGGAAAGATGGATTGCCTGAATTCTCCACCAATCACCAAACAACACATTGGCTGCAGCATTGATTGATGAAGTATTTAAGTCGTCAATCTCACATCACCTGCTTTTCTTCCTCCCTCCCCCCCACCCAAAAAAAAGGAAAAAAAAATGGCTGCAGAAAAGCCATGCTGCGTCTGCAGATCGGGTGAACCCTGACCGAGGGAGAACTCTGCAGATTTCCATCATTTGGGATCAAAATTAAAAAGGTTTGTGATGAGAGTTGTCCAGCTCTTGCCAGCAGATTGTACCATGATGTTACAACCGCTTCACCCCAGAGAGGTGAGGCGGGGACCTTTCTGGGGACACACACAGCTTGGTTCAAACAGAGGTCCGGCATCAAGTCTGTGCATGTGTGTGTTTCCACCTTCCATATTGAAGCAGTCATTTTCCAAGCAGCACATTATGCTGCCACCGCCACCCTCGCACTACTTTGTAATAGGCCTCAGTGTATATAACTCAGCCCAATAGTATTGATTACAAATCATGATTAACAATAATTGTATTGATAAAAATGGAACATTAGCCCTCACCTCTGACCTTATTTGCAGGCCTCTTTGTACTCTATGATGAATTCAGTATCATAATCATGCTTGAGTACACTTGGTTTAAAAAAACAAAAAAATAGGCAGATCAAGCTAATCAATGGGACCGCACTTAAAAGCAGAGCGAAACCATCACACATGCAGATATTGTGTTGACAGTGCATTGGAGAGCAAACACAGAGCTGCTGTCTTCTCGGCGATATGCTGAAGAGACCATTGATCCGCCGGTTAACCTATTCTCAGTACAGCAGCAAACCCTCAGAGGAAAGAGTCCCCCCCCGAACCCTACCCCCAACCCAGCCATTGTTTCCTTCCACTAATATGATACCCCCTGAAGGTTCTCCACAGACCTCATTTCTAATCAATGCATGTGGTTGGTGGGATCATCCTGTCTCTGCAAATTAATGACTTCACTTTTTTCTGTGGTTTCATTCCATTGATTTGTTTTATTAGCCCATTGATCCCCATGCACTCCCCCACCCCCCTCCATCCTCAACCCACTCTCTACCTCACCCAGCCTCAACCCTCTGCTTCTTCTTTTCTTATCAATGTGAGAGCTGATGCCATCAATTCTGCAATCAACCAATCACTTCGGGGACAAAAAAAAAACATACGTAGGAGCAGGGAGGGGTGCATCCTGATTGGATGAGACCAACTATTATTATCAAGTACGACGTATTTGTGCTACTTTGTGAGCAGAAAAATATCATTTAGACTTCATTTTGCTCGAAAGTTGTACCAAGCATCATGAAAGCAAGCAGAGAAAAAAAGCATTTTGCATGTTCTCTGCGGGTCCAACATATGAACATCCAGGTTAAAGCAATCTGGTTTTATTAGTTTAATACAACTGTCATGGTCTGAATCTCTTCGACGTTCATCTGGTCAGGGCTCGCTGGTCTTATTAACAGCCATAGCTAACTCTCTCCCCTATAATTCCCTTTGAGATCTGAACAAAAGGATAGGAAGTGCTTTACTCCGACAAGTCAGACCTGACTTCACAGGAGGAATTACAGCTTTTCATTTTCTGTCACTGGAGCGTTTTAGTGAGGTGCCCCACTAGCATAAAACTATGTTCTTTCTCTCTTGTTTTATGACTTGAACCATGCACAAAGAGTTGATTCAGAGTAATTACATGTGAAATCACAAACGCCTGATGCTTATGTGTTTATATATTTATATGTGCTTAGAAGTTTCAAGTACGCTCGCTGACAGATAGGCACAAACGTGCACACACTAGATATTCTAATGCTGATAGAAATATATAGTCTGAGTCATTTGCGCCAGGCATAAAAGACTCACACCCTGGACAGAAACAAAAACAAAAAAATCCCAAAAGGAAACAAAATGTAAATGTGCGGTTGGTCAGGTTAGCCACATGTCCATCAATGCTACTGTCTGAAGCCATTAAGATAAACACAGTTTGCTTTCCCTGGACGGCCGCAGTTACACATTGTCCTCTCATAGCCACTGCTGTATTATTTCTGTCCTTCCTGAGCCATCAAATAGTGACATGTTCCATCTAAGAACACAAGCTGAAGTAATGCTGGAGGCCTTAAAATATCTGGCCCCACCCGTCCTCCGTCTCCACTGATTCTTCCATCCTCCACTCCTCTCTATAGTTATCTTGCTCTCCTAGAGACAGCACTCATTCGCCTGACCTGTGAATGAATACAGTAGAGTTAGATCACAATTGTGTTCACCTACAACTCGACAGAAAGCATAAATCCCCAGTGACGTCCAAGAGGCAGCAATTTGAATTTTTAAATTACAATTACATGCTGGTGGAGGAAGTAAGCCTACAGGTACGTCAGCCCTGCTACATCCATTCGCGTGAATGTACGGTGTGTGGCACATGCACCCGCTCCTACTTACTCTGAAGGACGGCGCATTTCTATGGTAAGATATGACCAAATCCTGTCCATGCTCAGAGATGAGCAATAGAGAGAGAGACTGTCAAGCACCCCATTCCCCTGCCAAACTGCATGTTTATCCAGCTTGTGGGAATTCCTGTTCCTCAGGATGGATCTGGAGTCGTTACGATTGGCGATGTTCCCGTCCCACCCTGCCGGGGCTCTTTCATGGAGATCACATCCCACACAGAAAGGCGATTACTTACTTTCCCTCTGCTTGCTGCTGACCTGGCAGCGGGAGAGATGGCTAGTGTGTTTATATTTATAAATAACAGCGAGGTGAGCCCTCACAAAACTATGCACACAGACACGTACAAGCACGAAGACAGAACGCATCAGTCAACAGACAGATGCAGCTCATAATGACTAAGATTCGACAGGCACACATTTCACGTTGTTCTTTTAAAGGGGCACTCTGCTGATTTTACACCTGAAGATCAGTTTACTCATCATGAGTAGTTCTACTCGGCCTGTAAACAAAGTTGTATAATGTCTTCTGTGGTTCTGTAGGGGGCTTTCCAAAGTTTGAAAAGATTACCGATGATGTCACCCGGGTTATCCCAGCATGGGCTTGAGAATTAAAGTTTTTAACAGAAACACACTGGACAAGCGGGTGTTTAGTAGGGATGAGATGTCTAAAGAAAGACATCATTGAGTTGCATTGTGGGAAATTTTGGATTGACCACTTTAATTTAACCCATACTGGGGTACTAAAACCACAGCCTGCAACGGATTCTCTCTTTGTCACATATGTAGAAAATATATAGATATATTTAAGCAAAGATATTTACATGATAATAATTTAATATATAAGAATATATAAGAAAATACATGCACTTCCTAAAAGCATTCGCACATATTTACCTTAACAGACCTCTAACTTCCATCATCTTGATAGTATCATCTGTGATTTATAGGCAGGGTTCAGGTCATAAAGATTTATCTCTGAGATTAAAAGCGGGATACTGTTCAGCCCATAAACAGGTAGGTAACTTAGGTTTAGGTGGGTTTCACAACCACTACATATACATCTCTCTCCTGTCTTTACATAAATCCTTTCAGGGCTTCTGGCAGCAGTTTCCTGCTCTTTCATCTGGCTCCCTTGTGGTAGGACTATTAGCCCAGCCTGTATACCTGCAAGTGTTTGGGAGGCAGCTGGCTCTGGACGCTCAGTGCCTGCACGGGCCCAGGGGCTGCTGGGACCTGGGAACGCTGGCACCAAATACCGATGGGTAATTAGACCTTCATTCAAGAGCAAATGTGGCAAGCATTAGACACAAGGCTCTTTCCGGTTCAATTCATATCTCAGTCCTGCCTTCCTTCCCCTCCTAACATCCGCGCACCATCTTCACTTTTTTCCCCTTGTCTCTTGTTTTTTTCCCTCCAAACAATCCCTAATGTCATGCCAATATCTTGACCCAAGATAGTTGTAGACGTGGGTTCTAACAGAGACAACAAGCTGTCAGTCAAAAAAATTTTTTTTCATTTTTTAAAATGAAAAAAATTACATTTTCAAACTGAAAGAAAAAAAGTTTGAATAAAAAAAGGACGTTCTGGAAAACCAGGATGATTCTAAACAGCATTCTGACAGCACTCGCTTTTGTATTTTCAATTTGTTACCCTAAAAATATAAACATTGGCGGCACAATGAAATTTATTACAGATATGACAATATAATAATCTCTGCTCATTAGAAGATTTTCAGAAAATAGTATTTCAGAAATGTTGGTGTTTGAAAATCACAATAAAAATCAGTCATGAAAAAATGAATAAAGCTGAAGTGCAGTATAATAACATACAGACTTTTAAACATTCATGAAAAAAAACTTAAACCTGTTTTAGTTATTCCCAGTTCGGACTACAGTGTTCATGAGTGTCCTCATGTAACAGAAAGCTATGAGAGGCCCCTTCTAGTTTTGCGGTGAAAGGTGACATAACCCATAATTCCAGTCAAACCACATGTTCTTTTATCAGATGTTCCTCTCTGATACTGTGAGGCTGGTTCACATGACACAAAGCAGTCACAGATGGCAGAGCACTGAATTGCTCTAAATTCACAGTAAGTATGGAAGTCCAAAGTCTTATAAATAATACTTAATAAATAAAGAATAAATAAATAAAATAAATAGAAACAAATAATCATATTAATTAAAATAATAATAAATATTAAGGAAATGTGAAATAATCCAAGAAATTACTAAAACTTAACAAATTTTTTTGATTCCGTTGACAAGAGAAAATGCTACCTTCCTTGCTAACTACAACCAGCTAAGTTGGTTTCTGAGCTTGATTTATGAAACAGCATCAAAGTAAACAGCCAGAGTTAGCTGCAGCATTTTAATGGTTAATATAGAATGTTTTTTTTTAATAGTGTTGTGATTTTACAGATGTTTCTCAGAAGCAGAGCACACAGTCTTCCTCTACTTTTCTCGAGTCAACGACTCGCTAGTTAGTTAGCTATTTTGCAGCTAGTTAGTTAGTTGGCAGTCGTTGAGCCTGCTTGGCAACAGATGGCAGATGATTGGCTGAAAGGTGAGGGGGCGGAGATTGCTGGCAACTCCAAATCCATGAAAAGTGATATTATGAAATGTCACATAAAATACAAGTGTCATTGCAAAGAAATTACGCTTAAACACTTTTGATAAATTACATTTTAAAATCAAATTCATTAATGAGATAAAAAATAATAACTCTATACATTTTCCTGAGCTTTAATAAGTCCTTAAACAGTTTAATAATGTATTGGTTAATTTATATATTAAACTTTTTAAACTATTGAATGCTCTGTACATATGGGCATAAACATGTGGATAAAATAGCTAAATTCTACAGTCTTCATGAGGAATATTTAATTCCCTCATTAAATACTTGTGCCACAGGTAAGGGGGGGCTTGAACAAGCTGACAGGCTGCTCTTTGCTGTGCAGAGAATGGATTCAGAAGGCTGGGGAGGATGCTGCTTTTAGCGGTCAGGGAAAAACACAGGGTCCAAATTAGCATAAACAGGAACACAAAGGAAAAAGGGGAGAGAAACGAAATAGAAAATAGTGTTGTCAACAGGACCCCCCGGTGAGGAATTTCAATTTCATATATCTAATTATCCCTGTCAGATGGAAAGAAGTGACAAAAAGCTGTCTTTGTTCTCTCTCTTTATCTCCCGCATCTCTCACAATTAATTTCAGCATACGAATATGACTAATTGTCACTCTGCAGCTCTGCAGCCACATAAATAATAATTTCGACCCATGTTGGAAGGGGGGGAGGGCTGTTCACGCATCAATTTATGATATTTGAACACAATGGACTGTGCATAATTCAGGTGATCACGTTAGCAGGCCGACGCAACCTCTCTGTAAGCATCACCCTCTGCCCCACTGTCTTGCAGAACACACAATACCTTGATGCTTTCCCGCTTTTGTAAATGCGAGCGTTATGTCTTTCAATTCTGTCATTGCGACTGTTTCTTTGTTTAGAGTGATGATATTAGCATCATAATCAGACAGAAAGAAAGAGGCAGCAGTGATGACTGATTTATGCATGTTTTGTGTGGAGAGACCAACAAAACCAGTCACCATCTACTGTGCATTTTAATCAGATATGCAATGGATTGGTTGGGCGCTCTTTTTTTTAACACTTTACGATCCAGAAGTGGTGGAAAGTAAAACTTACCTTTTTGACAATTTTGAGGTATCTGTACTTTAATTGAGTATTTCCAGTTTCTGCTACTTTATACACCGTCTCCACTACATTTCAGAGGGAAATATTGTACTTTTTACTTCACTACATTTTTTTCAATACCTTGAGTTAGTTACTCGTTACTTAATCATTAGTTACTCTTGTTGCGCACCCCAAGTAAAGTGATGCCTCATACTGAGTATTTACTAAGTAGTCCCTCATTACTACGGAGACATCGGAGATATTCAGGAACTACTTTTAATGATTTGTTTATAGTCCGTTTGTTCCTGATTGGTTCCTTATTCATTCCTTTGTAAATACTTACAATTTTGTGTACTGTATTGTTAATTAGATCTGTACTTTTTTATTATTTAATTCTTAAATAACAGTGGCAAAGAAACACTCCTGGGCGAATTCACAAAGAATGGATGGTCCCATTGTCTCATGGTCCGATTCACAAATCACATTGCGCTAATGATATCACAGCGCAAATACGTCCATAAAGTTTTGCAATTTGCACTTGTTTTGCGTCTGATTGCAATTATCAATGTGGCAAAGTAGGCTATAAATAGTGACTTTGCGCCAAGAACATAGTAGACAGGACAACGGCAGAGAGAAGGATAAAACGTCTGCAATCAAAAAGTGATATTCTCCACCAAAATATGCGACACCCCTTAAATGAATGAAAACAAACGATAATTTTCACACTAACTGCGTGTGGTTATCAGCACTGGTGTTTGTGAACTGGACTTTTTTTAGCAATGAGGCTCATTTACATTGAAAGGGGCCAATTTTGCACTCAATGTGTATTCTACCTAATTTAAATACGTGCAAATAGCACCGGAGCACCGAGACGCTATTTGCTTGGCAGCGCAGTAAGGGGTGCATTTCACCCTTTGTGGATGCTTTGAGAATTACACGGTTTCTTTTTGTCATCCAAATTGCTTTACCATAAGAATATTGCACTCCGATTTATATTTAACTCGCATCACAAGGTTTATGACCCGCCAATGATTGTATAATCAATTGGTGTCCTATTCACTCCAAGAGACCTTGTCTTTTCCTGTGTCTCAAATAAAAGGAGGAAGGAATATACACTCCTGCTGAAAAGATGTTTTATCAATTATGTCTTACTTATCTTATATATCACAAAAAGCCCAGAAGAATAGAGGCTAAAGTGATGACATTTGTTATTCAGTCAAATCCTAATCAAAGAACATTCAGCAAAACCTAAACATAACAGGCCAAACATCCCAAACTATTCTAAACAAAGCTGCAGTTGAGCTGCGGCACTCCAACCATAAAAACCTTCTCACCCATTCAGTCAGAGAGAGAGACAGAGAGAAAGGGGAAGATGGGGGAGGTATTGTAACTTTTCATTAGACACATTCCTTCTCTGTGGACTCTTGACCAGTTGCCATGTCATTTTAGCTGACCACATTTCATATCAACCTCTCTCTCTCACTCGCTCTCTCTGTCCTGCTTTGTCTCCCAATTTGCATTTGATGCAACATTAGATATATTTAATAAAACTTTGAAATGACTATTTACAATGCTAAAAGGCAAAAAAGTCTCACTGCTTTATGCTGTACTCTATCTATCTATCTATCTATCTATAGGCTATTTGTTTAAACTAAGCCAAGACAACATCATTCAAAACACATTGTTGCAAACTTGCATCCATTAGATTACATTTTTTAGTAAGTATAATGGCTGCTAAGTAGCTATGTCCATCTGTGAACATGTTGTCTAACACTATCACTAGACTATATCTTTTCAATATTGGACATCCAATTTCAATATTGGACATCCAATGTCGTATGTTCATACAATATCTAGCCATGGCTACTGCAGCATGGTTAACATTACGGAAAGATTGTGGCTATGGTCAATAATAAGGTGGTTGGTAATTGTAGCGCTTTTGAATCACCTGCCATCATTGATTATACATTGCTCTTGAACACACCACAAAGAATAACCAGTCAGATGACTGTATTCATACTTTAGAAAACAATGCAGAAAGACAACCAACTAGTCAACTGTTTTCCACAGTGAATCTGCTTTTTTACACGGTTGAAATTGAACTTCAGGATATGTCAGAGAAAAACAGTTGCAACTTCTAAGTTTAGCTTTTCTTTAAAGTAACATTTGTCTTGAAGAACAAGGTGTCAAAGAATAAGAAGAGAATGTTCTTAATGGGTGAAATGACTGATTGGCTTGGCAGAACGACCACATAGCTCGCCTACAGGTAGCTTTCTCTCTTAATGACTGCTCATAAAAGCGATTCAACATTCTGAATTGGCTAAATGGTTGCCCATAAAGGGAGCTTGTGCCAGTGGTGCCAATAGCATCAAATGGCAACTTGGTTGGAGCTCCTTAAGGTTTTGCTGAAGTACCTGCAATTTAGTTCTTGCCAAGATTACTTCTACCTCCAGCGTATCTCTTCCTGTGGGAAATATTTATGGAACTAAAACTCCAGTAGCCTACGCCAGGGGGGAAAAACTGCTATATACAGGTCGTTACTGTAATTGACACCTGTTGTACTCAAACAGGAAGATGGCATTCAGTTGCCCTTGGTGAAACAGGTTGCAACTTATCAACTAAATGCAACCTGTCACTCAAATCCAGCTGTATAATTTTGTCACAAAACTTTCCATGCAATCATTCATTTGCATTTTTCCATCAACAGTCATGTGTCTGCAAAAAAGACGATAACAAAAGGAGAAAAAATTGATTTGCATTTGGTGTATAAATAGTTCCAGGACGAGGGCTGTTAAGTTGGAAATTAACATGTAAACAGTTGGAAAGTCTGCCCTGCTACCCCTCACCCCCTTCTCCTTAATCCCCACCCCTGGTTCCCTTTTAGCTCCTTGATAAATATACATAAAGCCTCACACAAAGACCGCCTTGTTCCTTTAAACGGGCTACTTTTTAATGGAGACATATATTTCCAGGATTATATCAGCATTCAGTTGCAAATTTTGAGTTTTAATACTCCGGTTGAGGCAGTCTATGAATAAGAGTATCATTTGAATGCAGGGAACACCTGGTGCTGAGGGCTGGGCTGTGAGGGGGCTTCGAGCCGACCTGGTGTCAGTGCCAAGGCTTCACTTGTTCCCAGCCTTCCCATTCAGACTCTCGCTGCCTCAGCCTTCACTCTCATACTGTAGACTGCAATGCACATGTAACTTTATTCTCCTGTCTGACAAATGCAAAGAGGAGAAATAAAGATGACTTCTAAGTTTGGAGTTTGGAGTTACACAAGTGCAATATATTTAAGGTATGAGATCACTGAAGGGACTGAAATTGTATTAAAACAGATTAAAACTATTAAGATGCGTGTGTCTTCACGTAAACATTACTTTCCAGGTAGCATCTACGAATGATTTTTATCTTTAGCGTAATTTCTGCAGATTTCCAGAATGGGTCCATGCTGTCATTTTAGCATGTATTCAATATTGCAGTTTAGCTGAGAAAGCACTTGTAAAAACATGAAAAATCATCCCATCATTCTTTTAAATTATTTTTGTGCCAGATCAGTTTACACTGAGAGGTTAAAATGAAGACAGGAGCTCAGAATTCATTACTGTAACAAGAAAAACAATAAAACTACAGAAGCTCTATTTTCCTCTCGGGGGTCGGGGGAGGTGGAGGGAATGAGTAGCGCTATTTGGAGGAGGAGAGAGGAGGAAGGGGTGCAGGGTCTATTCGTATGCACCCCACATCCACTCAACACACAATCAGGCCTGTATTGCATTTTGCAAATTTATACCCAGGATGTTGGTTTAGAGTGTTTCCCCTGAAAAAAAAAAAAAAGAAAAAAAAAGAGGAGTTTTTTTTTTCTTCTTTTTTTCAAGTAAGTGTCTGCTTTCATGAGCAAGAGTGATTGAGGCACACAAACAAACCTTTGTTTCCTAGCTCACAGATGCAAGGCTTGAGCTCTGATTTGCGCCCCACCCTGAGACACTTTTTTTTTTAATACTTTGAGACTCAGACTGTATGAAAAGAAATAGGGAACTGCTACAAAAATGGTAAGACTATAAAATAAAATAAAAAAAGAATAAAAAAGAATTTAAAAAATAAAGCCATCACCATACTGAATGATATACATTCACTGTACATCTACTAGCCATTCAAACCAGCCACTCTTGTTCCTCAAAATATTTGCACTGCCTTATGTTTGTAGTGGCTGGGGAGCTGTACTCATGACAAGCCAATCTATAGCCTGACACAAACCGTCAAAGTCAAAGACAAGAATCACTGAAGCTAAGGGACACTGACTTTCCTTTGCCTTTGTTTGAGATGGAAGACATTGGCTGGACTTGAACATTTAGGTTTTAGCTTTAACCCTTATAAGCATTCTTTAGAGGTCTGGGACCATATTACACCCTCAAGTCCCTTTTATTCCCCAAACTTACTTTTAGTCATTTTCAGGCGTTGAAAGTCTTTAGACATCTGAAATATGTAACCGTGTATTTTTCCCGTGGTATTGCAGGTAGCAGGTCATTTGTTTTAATTGTTGGTCTGTTCCTGTGACACTGATAATATAAACGAACACAGACAAAAGGATTATGGTTTTTTGTTATGCGAGTTTGCTGTCACAGTAACACAATGGCACAGGTTCACTGCAGGGCAGTACCTTCCATGACACTGGAGGGTTTGGATGACAGCAACAATGAAAATGAAGATGCGACTGATGATGAGGGTGATCGTTTTGTGCCAAGTGCTCAATCAGATAATTTCGAATCCGACCTGGCAATGCCAACGTTTAGCACAGAAGACATGAGCTTGACCCCAAAACAGTGGACTACCACGTGCAGCGCAGACTGCCATTTTGCAAAGATCACAAGACAGTCAGTGTGATTTTAGATTACTGTGCTGCACTAATGCGTGTTCTACTGTAACTGCTCGAAGACTGGCACTAGCCAATGCTTAACATAGTGAAATATGTATTTTGTACATTGAAAATATATTTACAAGAAAATGAAAACCTTTAAAACATTTCTATTTATTTGATTACAAGCAATGTTATTATAGCCATTTTATTTGTAGCTGAATTTACTTGCAGTAAGTGACTGGTCCTTAAAGACCCGAAATATACAGGAATGTAAAACTCATGTCGCACTCGTGACTTATCAAAACATTTTTTTGAAAAAAAAAATGCACCATGAGTGCTATTTATTCTCTACTAATGCAACTTTGTACATACAATATGTGTGCGGCAGCTTTCCTGCGCTGGATTTACATCAGTGAAAGTCGTACACATTGATGTCCAAATGGCAGGTTTGTAATATGTGCACCACATCAGGTCAGCGTGTTATAGTTGCTGAGCTGAGAACACAGTCAAGTCGGCAGGCTGCTGACAACTTGTTTACGTCAGTCCCAATTAATAATTAGTTTAATGATTTGAGCGCTTGACATGTGCCCCGGACAAATGCGGGCAGGAAAATGCAAACACAGTGCTGTTTGCATAAATCTGCCATTTCAGCCCGGGTTGAGGGGGAGCAGAGGGATGGAGGTGGGGGAATTATAGGACTCAGATGTGTGTGATTGGCGGTTCCCTTGGCTCCCAGGGTTAGAGAGTTCAGAAAAAAGCCGATTATTGCTCTCCCTCAGGTCAAGCCTTCATAAATAAACAAGGGGAGAGCCTGAGGCACCGTGTTTTAGTATGATTAGCATATCATACAGCCTATCGACAAGGCACTTATCATATTACAGCACGGCCGTCCTCCGAGCGCACGGAGGATACATGTACAGGGCTGCTGAGCATACGTCTCTGTTCATTAGAAGGCCCTCGGGGGAGAGAATAAATCATATCAGCACGTGGTTATGGCAGCGCGGGCATTTGACTCCTTTAATAAGCCGCAGAGGAGCTGACAGTTATCTTTACACTGAGAAACAGGAAGGGAGATTAGTGGAAATGATGGGGAGGATTGGAGTATACTAAGAGGCAGAGTTGTGGTACTTGAGATTCATCGCTGCACCACTTTTCTGACACCTTAGACTTGTCTTGGTCTCCTTTGCATTTAGACTCAGACTTGTCTTGGTCTCAGCCACTTTTGGATCCTGACAGAGCTAACTAAATGACTACCTGGTCCAGTTGGTTTTCTGTAGTCCTCAGCACTACAGACGATTCTATAATAACCTCAAAGGTCTATGGTTTGATCAGGGTTATGGTCAAGGCCAGTTCAGACCAAGGATTTGCGACAAGATGAAACCGTTTTAGAACTGGACCGGCCCAGCTCGATTTAAGCCGGCTGATCGTCTGTGACATTCAGTCAAATCGCCAGCAGCTGGTTTTAAAACATAAGGCATGTCACCTGTCAATCAGCCAATCAGCTTATAGCGGTGTCAGCTAATCATCTCGACTATCGTAATTTTTATATGTTTTCGCCGTTCCATCAATACTAGAAATGCAGCTGTAGCAAAGACACTCATTATCCTTATTCACATTTTAAGATGCTACAAATTATATCCAGCGATAAAAAAAAGCCAGAAAAGCCGGCAGTTAGAACAGAAGTACAGAGAGTCGTTAACCATACACCATTTCGGCCAGTCGCATTGGTGTAAACTGGCAGGTATCTGAACGTTGCAGGTTTATTGCAAGTTTCAACTCGTCTCATCACAAATCTTTGGTCTGAACTGGACTTTAGGGTTAGACTCATGGGGTTAGGGGATGGACTGGAATACAGATCAGATACATTAAGTACACTCTGAATTGCCCATTTTGACTTTGAATGATCTTGACCTTGCCTTTTAGTTTCACTCTTGGACTTGGACTTGGACAGGTAGCCATTCGTGGTCTTGGCTACCTGCAAGGCTGATCCAATGAACAGCGAAATGGAATAAAATAAGAGGAAAGGATGATGGAGTTCGGTACAGCGAACAGACAAAATAATGTTTCTTTGGATGATGAAATTAGCCCAGAAGGAATTATGACTGTGTCTTAAAACTGCATCCATGATGGAGCGGAAGTCACCCCGATTCTCAGACACGCTGCTCAGATTTCAATTTGGGCAAGCCTTTTCTCCTCAGCTACACAAGCTCAACTCACAGACCAGGGGCCACAATTAGCAGCTAGCCACTCTGACCAGGGAGAAAGAGCAAATGACATCCGCACCTAAGCCCTCCTAAGCCTGAGGAGCCGGGGCACGGAGCAGGCTCAGCGCTCTCCTCCCTCCAGTCAAGCATGGCCTCTTTAGGTGGTCCACATACTGGCGAGAGATAGTATATTTTAACTGTTATTAGCACCGTTTAGCCTCCCTGCAGGAGACAGGAGTGGCGGGGATGACCAGCTGGGTGGATATACAGTACGCTTTAAGAGGTTATAATACAAACCTGGAATATTGCATGAGTGTTTGTCATGTCTTGCCTTCACGGGGGTGGCACAAAGCTAGGATCAGTCTGGATGCCATGTCACTTGGAAAATCACATCCACCACTGGCATGCATCTTATTCCACAGAGAGCGACGCAGACATCAGGAGCATACGTTTAGTCTCAAACTCAATGTTTAAAAAAGACTTGAAGAAAAAGTAAATAGCTATAGACTGGAGTTTTATTTTTGTTGTCAAAAGTGATGTGATTCAGTAGAATATTTGCTTGATCCTCCAGGGCTGTTGGGGGAAATTCTAATGTGTCAGTTATCATCTGTGTACAGTACAGTCCAATAATACCGCACTTCCTCAAATCATCTCACTACATCTCTATGAACCTTGCCATGTGTATGGGCATGAATGCTTGCGTGCGTGTGTGTGTGTGTGTGTGTGTGTATTTGCGTGTGTGGTGTCATCCCCTCGCGCCCACCCCTCAAATCACCCCCACCTCCACACCACTCCCACCCATGCAAATTAGAACTTCAGACACGCACATGTTCACAAGCTGCCGGGTGCTCTGTGATTTCACACGACCAATTAAGGCCCTCTTGGCAGTTGTGTGAACAGTTTCATTAGAGGAGATAATATTGCAAAGTGAAATGATAAGCAATCATTATGATTAATTCCCAGACATTACATTGCTCGTTAATGAGGTGTAAATGATCTCATTATTTTTTGAAAGAGTACAGATTAGATTAAAGTGGAGTGGACAGCGCTCCTCGGTGTTCAGACAAGTTAGTGTTAATTAGGCCCAATCTCCAGGAGCAAATGAGCCGCAACCCTTTGGTAAACAATTAGGCTTCCATAGCCCCGGGCTAGATGGACAAGGATAGGCAAGTAAATGGATAGATCGCTGGAGAGATGGATTCTGGGGGAGTGTTAAGATCTGAAAGCTATTCTATAGCCACGCAAAATTAGACAAATCATCTTTCTTCTTGTGCAGAACACTAGAGAAGCCCAAATATTTGAGGTTGATATTGGGCTTTTATTAAGCATCACATATCAGCGAGTTAGTGTTGTGTACTCCTGCACTGATGTAGTTTCCTTCTTGACTACAGCGTCATAATATTTCAAGACATACGACATTACATGTAATTTTCCTCTCACATCTCTTTGACAAATGTCCCTGTACAACAACAGAGAGGAGCGGGACATTCTTAAAGAGATGAAGTGAACAGTAAACAGTGAGGCTCACAGCCATGAGGTCAAATTAAAAACAGTAAGGCTGGACTACACGCTGCATCGTTTCCTGTGACACCCTCGTGCATATTTATGGAGGAGACATTACATATGGAAATGAATTAACTGGAATATTGTGTTGACGTTGCAAAACACATATACATCTATTCTCTAAGCTGATCATATGACATTCACATACATTGAATGAAATAGTACTGTCACTAGGACAGAAAAGGAATGTATACCCATATTTCCTGCAACATTAAAGGTATTTAATCCGTCTGGCTTTGAGTGGGGCCTTGTATTGTCAGTAAGAAACATTCACACAGTACATCAGCAGATTTGTTACAAAATATTCCTATTATTGGTTGAAGCCCGTAAAAAAACCCAAACAATGAACAGCCACAGGACACTATATTATTCGCACATACTGTAGGTTGTCTATTCACACAGCCAACGATGGATTCTAAGGTAGTGGAAAACTGGCAAACACGAGGAGCATGTCAGACTTTTACACGAGACTTTCGGATACAGAGGCCTTGCAGCTGCTCTCAAGGTAACAAATCTCACACTCTTCAGGTGCTTTAAATGACTTTCTGGAAATACAAGTGAAACAGAGGGATTATTTTGAAGTGTTTTTATCTTTATTTCATGAAAACAGAGCTCAGCCTATTGATGTCAAATTATCATTCCTTGTGTGTCTTCATTGATTCAACCAACACTTTTATTAAAAAAAACAAAACAACACAAAAAAAAAAAACGTTTTTGTGCAATGCCCAATTTAGCAAAACAAAAAAGACACAATGGCTTTTGTTTTTAGTGTTGAAATTCGCTCATTCAGGCAGACCCAATTTATTATTGTGCTTTGAAATAATTGCATGCTTCATTGTTGGAGTATGCTGTCGGTAAACATGGGGGCAAAATTGTTTTAAAGTTTAGTGCTGTGGTACGTTTTAAGAGAATGAAGAAGAACAATAGATTTTTTTTAAACATAATTAATTAAAATAAAACTTCCTTGAAGCAGGAACAGGAGCACTTTCTCTGAGACAAATCTTGATGTCTCAAAGGTTAGGAGAGTGTTCCTGTATCTCATCTGAAGACAGACGGGAGCAGCCACAGTGGGAAATGTCTGCCTCTGACAACATTGATTTTACCATCCTCTCCCTTTGTCTGAAAAGATATGCTTAGATTATGACAAGAAAAGCGATGCTGTAATCCCTCTGCCATAGGAGTTATGTTTTAGAAACATCAGGCCCTTATCGGTGATTGATAACGCTTAACTCAAATACATATAGAAGCATTAGGAACGTCAATATTTTGCCGGCGACTGAAGGTGACCCCCGGTTCCTGTGTTTGCGGTGTGCGCGCAGAGGGCTTTGGTGGTAAATTTGTAAGGGTGGTTATGTGGGGAGGCTATTATGGATTTGCTATCTTGGCCTGAAGTGTTTGCAGCTGATTATGTGATTAAATCAATAATAATTTCTGTTTGGTCTCCTTTGCTCCTCTGCTTCATCTTCTTTTTCCTGTGTAGTTGAGTGGAACGGTGTACACAAATACAAATTCAGGCACAAACACACACACACACAACCATATACTACACACTGCAGAACAACTGTGCAGCAGATGGCATTAAGGGCACATTCCAGGGTCCAAAAAGTTTACATGAAGGAATTCATCAGTGGAGGACATATGAAATGGGGAAAACCATAAAAATCTAATGTTTGTTTACAGTTAAACACTTTTGTTTAATACAGCAAAGGCACAAATGCCTCTTTAACGCAACGTGACAAATAAAAACATTTTCAACGACACTTCCCCAACTTTTACCTAGGATTTGCCACCCTCCTCAGTGATGCAAAATTAAAAACATAGACTAAAGAAGATGCCCAGCGCGTCAGCTGTATCTGTTTCAGTGTTCCTTCCTCTATACCTCAGACCCTGCTTTGTTGCCGACTTGTGCCAGCCACTCCTTAGCAACCGCAATCGCACCCCTCTCTGGTTCTGCCAGGTTTGTTGTTATGTCTAGACTGCAGGAAATGCAACATTACATTTGTTTACAACCAACAGGAACTAGAACCAGAAGCTGTTACGTGATTAAAGAGTGCTACCCAGAGAGAATGCGTGTGTGTGGCTCAACCCCCTGGGTTTGGCAACCATCAACTCAATATAGGCGAACCAAAATGGAGAACTGTTAGATGAGCAGATTACATTCATCACGGCATTCTCACTAAGATTCCAGGTACGGGGAGTAAGTTAGAAGGAGCCAGGCTTGGGTGTTTTGTACGTACTGTATTTACGTTGGTGTTTATGTGAGCATGTGACTATGTATAATATGCATTTAGTGCGGCTGTGGCTGTACGTGTGTGTGATTGTGTGTGGCTGAGTTAGCTCACAATCCCTCAGCACCCTCTTAAATCTATACCCAATAAAAATCAGCGCCGTCTCGAAAAACAAAACCCAGGGAAACATCTGTAAAACATCGATTTTGCAGATTGCAAACCAACTGCATGGCTAATGAGAAAAGAAATCATTTTTGATTAATTAACCTAAAAATTGGAGAATCTAAGCTGCCACCAGGGAGATGACAAGTGCTGCAGGCCTGATCACACAGGAGGAGGACATACTGTAGAGCTGCTTCCAGCTCCGGATCGCTTGGTGAGGGAACAAGGAGAGGCTTTGGGAACGCTGGTAGCTGAGGTATGGCACCGATTACTGAGCCAAAATCACCAAGAGTCTTTGTGGTGATCAAACGCAGAAGTAAAAAAAAATTTCCACTCAATGATTGTGCCCATTTAGTTATGAAGGGGAAAATGTTGGTTAGCTTTATTGCTTTTACAGTGTCATTTGTGTGTCTTAAAGGGTTGGTTCGCCCAAATTACACACACACACACACACACACACACACACACACACACATACACACAACATAATTTCTCACTCACCTCGTGTGGCATCTAGCCAGTCAGACCATTTTGGTTTTATTTATTTCGTTTATTTCTTCAGATACATTAAATTTAATGGAGGTAAATGGAATAACACTCAAAATATTGTAAAATGAAATGAAATAAATGAAAAACATTCCCTAAATTGTGCCGTTGTTACTCTGGTTAATCGAACACTCTCTCTACAGTTTTCTATTCAAGTACTTTGTTACTCTTGATTCTTTTAAATGTTGTAACGTTGTGAGCAGCGTGAATAAAATGCCATTTACCTCACTCTATTGGGCAAATTAAACCATAATGATCTCCACGGCTAGATACCAATAGGACAGTCATTCCCAACCCATTTGGCCGGTGACCCCTTAAAATGCAGCAATGTCTACTCGCAATCCATCTTCTACAGTTGCATACGTCTGTTGGTTATGACCAAGTGGACCAACAAGTAAAAGTCATTGTTTGTGTATATGCTACATAGATACATGTACATAAAGAGTATGATCCTTTTTGTTTAACCAGAAACCAAAGTCTCGCTCTGAAATCTTGTGAGAGGTTGAGTTGTTGCAGGAAGATAATGGTGTTTCTTGTTAAACAAAAAGGATCTTACTTTAATAAAAGGTCTCTCCCTCTGTAGGGATCCTTTATATAATGTTGTCAGACACTTAGAATAACAATCTGAGCCTGTCAGTGGCTAAAACAAGCACTTTTATTGGACCTACTTTGACGGGCGCAGTTGCCTGCAAGGATTACGTTGCAGCCATTGCAGCCCGTTTTACGGCTGCTGGCGAAGCTGATCTACTTGGCCAATTCTAAAACCTTTGTTAACTATTAGTCATTTAGACCCCAAAATGTCAGAAAAAACAGGGCCCAGGTTTAAATGCACTGGAATTATCAAAAGGTTTGGAGCTTCTTTTTGGCCAATCAAATTACATAGCTGCAGCCATTTATAGCACAGACAAATGCATGCAGTTGGAACAAAAACACACACACTCATACTCAAGAGTTCTATTCTGTTCATGCACACATCAGACAGAAGCACACACACAAACACACACACTCTCACTCTCTCACCAGAATGGAGGGAGGGTGCGGACACAACACAGCTGGTTCTCCAAGGTCAGAAACTTGGAGTGTTTATTTGTTCATGTGTTTTATTTGCTTTCTAATACAGCCGAGGCTCAGATTTGACAGATCTACTTGAAAAGAATCATAGCGCTTTAACGTGTAAAGAGCGTGGGAAATTTCCACTCGCCTAAGGAGTTTTTTCTATTTATCATTCGATTAGTTTTTCATAATTACCATCCTGACTATTTCACCCTGGTGTCTCTGTTTCCCCCCTTTCCCCCCCACCCAAGAAAGCGTAATGGTGGTACCCTAGCAGCTCACTAGGGTGATGCAGTAACAAACTCCTACCCCTCTGATGGCTAGACAGTAGGCCATTGTAAAGCTGAATCGCCATGGATTTATGGCCATAGTCCTGGGTTCCCAGAATGCAATGTCACTCTGTCACACCGTCATCAATCTGCTGTCTCTGACCAAAGACGAAGAGGTGGGGGGAGGATCACAGCTGAAACGTGGCACAACAGCAAGAGTGACATGCATGATCTCATTTTTATCAGCTGCTTGTCTGTCATAGGTAAAATGTGTGGGCTCCATTTACTCAAGGCACTCTGGGTGCAGCCACATCAGACATCATCTACTAGTTCCAGATTGCACAATTAACAAAGGGCTGGTTGTGTGCCAAATGTGGCCATTGTAGCAAATTAATACACCTTTTGATGCCAAAGCTTTTCCAAGACATTTAATCTTCATTAAGCTATAAAACCTGCAGCTCTGTAGCCCCTTTTTTCATGCGTCACTATCTACTCGTGTCACAGCACGATCCTTTAATATGAAAAAATTTATAATAATCCCAATACTGTGAGATTTGACAAATTAAACTATTAGATCAAATCCTTATTAAACAGCTAACTTTGCTATTTTCTACTAAAACACACAGGCAGAGGCCACACGCTGCTATCTGCCCTCGCTCATAAACTGTTAACTTTCAGAGTCATTTTCCCATCATCAACACACACACACAGATATTGAACATCATAAATCAGCTTCATAAAAGGACGTCTGAGAGATTCTGTGTCTTTTTGGAAAAATAGAAGAGAAAGAAACCTAAATCCTCATGATTAATGTGCTCTCAAACCCTCTCATAGCCATGGTTACCAGGGCAGTTTGCCATGCCATTTAGAGGATCCAGGCGCTGACATAAAAGTAGCATTTTTTCCAAGTCTCTCACTGATGCATCTCCTTAGTTCAAACTAGTTAAACTCTTGGAGAGCTTTCAGTCTCCGTGCTCTTATTTCAAGCAGGGAACAAAACAATACGCTGCTTGAGCCAAATGCTGTTGCATAACATGATAATATCATAAACAGCAATGATTCCACTTTTCGTGTCCACTAACTACGCAGGACCACACTCATCTCTCTGTCCTTAGATACTCCTGAGAAAACGTTTGTACATGTTTCAGAGCACAATCTGACAAATTAAAGGCCTTGTGTGATACGGCAGTCACAACATAAAAATCATAAACTCTTATTCGCCTTATTAATCTCATAATCGCCAGTAATTTCTACTAATAATCACACACAGATCTGTATCTGTAGGGCTACAACAAATGTCTTCACATGGCATTCCTCAGCTGAGGGTTTAGGGGGAAATTTATAAAAGTGGAAAGACTAAGAGGCTTTTCAGTGCAGGGCAATGCTATTGTAAGACACAGAAAGGTCAAGCATTGACATGCAGAGGTGCAGAATTCCTCTAATTTGATACCTAATTTTGCCATGAAGCTCGATAAAGTTTCTTTCTTACAAAACTTATGAGTTTCCACATTTATTATTCAACTAATTTTCAGGTAAGCAGTGAGGAACGAAAAAATACAAATAAATATCAAGGGTAGATGCTTCCTTAGAAATACCAATAAACATGTTTGACAAAATAAAAGCATAAAAATATTAAATAATTATAATTTCTAAGTATTATGAATTCAGGAAATTATGAGCAGGGTTTTTTTACTTTTTATACACCCAATAAAATATTTTGCCCCACAAATGCATGCTGTCAGGTAAATAGGAGGACATATACACCCAATAAAGTAGTGCCTGCGCTTTGTTTTTAGATGTACATAAAATAGAATGGAGAAGGGCATTACAGAGTGTAGAGGCGGAAATAAATGAGAAGTGGACGTAAAAATAAAAAAGAGAGAGAAACTCACGCACTGTGACGGAGCTGCGATTATAAGTTTGCTGTTGATGCATCCGACTCGTCAGCCACCTGATGTGTGCCTCCTTTAATTTACTATGTCAATAACACTGCTGTGGAAACCCAGCCAGCATGATAGATGGAGACGTTTCGCATGGACTTCTCTCTAAAGTGCCAATTCTTGAAAGCAAAAAGGCGGGGGGAAAAAGTTGCTTTCCATTTCTAAGTCAGCTTACGTGCTGCAACAGTACATTGTTCTGGGAGCTGCTGTTCACTTTGAGTCCATTCCATTTATGAGGCATCAACATTCTCCTCCAGAAATTAGTCACCGCAGTCACGGGCGGATGTAAATGCTGTTTGTTTTGTGCTACACCAACATAATTCTGTAGTTTGGGCAAAACAGAGTCAAATTGAAGATCAATCTTAAAACATACACATTAAAGTGCTAAATCTACAGGTTTCTTGGCTAATGATGAATTAGGCAGGAAAGCTACAAAGGAAAAGCATGCATTCATTAATGAGAAAATGTTCTTTCTGCCAAGAACTGCTGAAACTCAAAAGTCAAATTTTGTAGATGCCAACATAACCAGTCGTAATTAAACAGACTGAAATTCACCATGACAAAGAGTTGTTTTAAAAGTTTTGATGTACCTCTTTTCCAGCTAAGGACTTGGCTGTTTTCTTGGACAAAAGGTCTTGACAGGAGGCCACAGAGTTCAATTAAAGGAAGAGCGGAGAGGTGAGCATTGATTTAAAAGACAGTTTTTCAAACTGCACCCCAGAGTACAAGGGCTCTCACACTGATGACACTAATTCTTCAGGGAAATCCATGTTAGTTGGAGTCTAGACATTGTATTACTTGGCCCAGCAACCAAAGAATGGAAGACTCAGTTGCTTACTTAGAGGCATAAAAGTTCCTGCAACTTGACATATTTCAATCACACCAGCCTTCTTTCTGAAGAAGGCCATCATTTATTTCATCTACTATTATTACTATTGCGATGGAGGTCCGGTAAGCCTATATAAGTCATTGGCAAACAACCAGTTCTGTCGTTTGTGGAGTCATATCTGCTGCTAACAGGCAGGTGGCGCTAAGTTAAGAAACGTTCCAGTCGGTCATATTAGAGGTTAGGAACAAACGACCTATGTAGTCATATGGGTTGAAGGACTTGAGTTAAATCTAAAGCTGCAGACAATTTTTGCGGTTTAATATAATGCCTTCTAGACAACGTTTTGCCAAAAGACATGTCACATGTCCGAATTGGACTGCGCACACACAACAAGGCAGAGAAGGAAGCATGCTAGGAGACCACAAACATGAGGTGTTTGAAGGCGCTCAGCATGTCCACGATGCAGCAACCCTCTCACTGGAAAAGGGTGACATTGGTCCAGTTTCCATCCAAATGTAATTTTAACAAGATTTTCCAGAATATCAGCAAAAGAAAATGCGAATGAATTCACCTTTCCATCCACTACCGTTATTATTCCAAATATTAAGAGATAAACATTTGTTGAGGCTAATTATCCAGCCAGGTGCCATCATACCATTGCAGAAGAAGAGGGTGCAACGAGATGACGTAATTGAAAGAGTGCAAGTCAAACTATTTGCTAGTTTGGAAGCTGTTGTTATTATACTGTGGGTAGTCTTATACTCTCAGCCTAAGTCCTGTGAGTCAGACTAGGTGGATGGATAAGAGATTACAGCGTGGATTCTCGAAATGTGTCCGGGACTATTACACCCATCATCTACTGCATTGGCTTCTTACCCTTTTATGCTTATGCAGCCTTTCGGAACACAAAGAAATGTCTACTTGTGACTCCAAGTCACATGGTGCATGTCTTTGGGTTGGGGCCAGTTCAATCAAAGTGTGAAATTGTAAGGTAAAGATGTTTTTAAAGAAAATGGAAAGATTACAAGAAACGTCAAAAAATAAAGACATTTTTTTGTTGCTTCCTCAGTAAAGATCTAATGCCTAAGGCCAAAGAAAGCCTTTTCCCAAAATGTTTTCTGAGGCAATTACACAGAGAGTTCTTTGGACAGACTTTATTTTATTTAATTATTGAAAAGGTGTTCAAAAATTATAATTACTATATTGAACATTGAAGTACCTCCTGGACCAAAATACTGCAGTCAAGTGTTTAGTACGTTAAGTCCAGAGTGAGACCTATACATTTTTACATTTATTTCATACACGTTGCTGTTGTTACTTTGGAAACACCAAAAAAGAGAGTCTTTCTTATTAATATTTAAAACAGCTAAAGTATCCATAGTTACAATGAGACATTTTGCTTCAAACAGAGAAACTTTACCTCACTAAATGCATTTGCTCTCATTTAATTTGTATATAGTACAAAGATGCAGACTTCAAAAAAGACACACACACTCTCTCTCACACACTCACACACACGCACACACCCACACTCAAGTTGATTAGCTGTGAGTGTGTGTCACGTTTTAGTGGAAAATTACAGCTCTTTCAACAATTCCTCGGTCGGAATCCCATTCTAAAGTGGATTTTATCTGCAAATCACAATTATTTTGTTCATGCTCTGTTTTAATGGGCACACCCGCTGGGCTGAAGAAGACACTTTCGCTCTATTCATAAATCTATTACTGCTGGGGAATCATTAACTTATTGTTAGCAGCGCGACTGATGGCTTATTGACATGACAACATTCAAGCAACACTTTTGTCTTTAAGCCAGAACATCCATATCACTGAAACAATGTCATCTACCCCATTTTCACCACTCCCCTTGTGTGGTTGAGCTTAGTGGAAGGCTTTTCACTGACCGGGGGGGGGGGATGGGTAAGAAAGTACCCAGCACAAGATAAGTGTAGGCTGTGTTTCTGGCGAGACTTTATGACGTGGAATAAGAAAAACAAAAGCACCAGATGCCGTCGCAAAGATGATGTTAGGCAGGAATCATTGTTTGCTGAAAATGACACCCTACTTCTGTTTGCGGCAACTTAAGAGAACAGAGATAAAAGCCCGAGTAGTGGCAAAAGAGAGCAGAGACGGCGAGTGTGTGTGAATTATCTGAGAAGCGGCGCTCCGTCTGATATTTATGGCTGGAGGCGTGCGGGCGAGTCATGGAGTCAGACAGTTTGCACAGATGGTAGCCATCCTTGGTCAACATTCAAATGAAAAAAAAAAAAACGGAATGAGCGTCTCCCTCTGTGTCCAGCTACTCCTCTCTCAGTGAATGCAGACGCAGATAAAAGGGGTGGGGGTGTAAAAGTGTTTAAGTAGGCAGAAGTTGTAAAGGAGAAAAAAGCAGAATCGCTTTTCACTGCTTGTGCAATCCTTTCTGCCTTGTTGAACTTTATTAAATTCTGTCGTTCTCTCCTTCCCGTCTGGCTCCCTTTGTCAGCTTCTTCTCGTGCGTAACTCTCTTTTTTTTTCTTCTTTTTCTTTACAGAGGTGTTGTGGAGGGCATTCAGGCTGAAAGGATGTGTTGGTGATAATCATACCGCAATGTACCAATAAGAATCCCGCTGAGATTCATCACGGACAGAACTCTTGAGTAGGGCAACTTAAACTTGACTGTTTACTGTTCAGTCAGTGAGGATTTCTATATCCTGAAATGTGCCACGTTCTGTGTTCACGCTGTCTGCAGGTCTACACTAATAATTTAATTTTCAGGAGCAATTATCTGACACCAATATCGATTCACAACAGTGTTGAAAAGGCAGGGCGCACACACGTTTTGCCTCTCCTACTGGCTTTCATCACATTTCTAGTAAATAATAATAATGTCAGTTATGCGACACTAATGCCATGATGCCAAACCTGATCAGTGCAGCCACTTCCTGTTCACAATGGCACGACAACATTAGAGATGTTTTATCGAAAGAAATCAGAATTAAGACACTTTTCAGCTAAACTCAGAGCAAAATGTCAAATAATGTCTGTATACAAATTTGAAATTGAACTAAATATATTTAATTATCTGTAGAAAAAAAATATATCTAGACTTTTTTGCCACAGGTAAGAATTGAACAAATACGATATGGATCGATAACACATCAAGAATCTTAAGCAACAAAAAGGCCACATCCTGGTACTGTACAAACCTATAAATTACATTTCTATTCTAATTAATTTATTCTAAATACATTTTGGGAGAAATTGTAATGCCGCCCAAAATAAGTTGTTTTGTCAACATAAGTAGGAAAAGTTTTTCATGTCTGTCGCAAAAGTATGTTCATTCACAATGTATTTCCTTTTTTTTAACCATAAAATATCAGCTTTTGCAATATGATATCTGCTCATAGCAGCTGAAGCATGAAAACAGTATTTCTTTTTTTGTTTGCTTATGTTTAGGCACTGACTGGTTAAGGTTTGTGACAAAAAAAATCACTTGGTTAAATATAGAAAAACTTCTGAAATGACTTGAAGTACGAGACAGGACGTGTTTACTTTATTAAAATTTTACCAAAAGCACAATTTCTCACTAACCAAAGTGCTTTCGTTGCCAAAACCTAACAAAATGTTGGACTGAGCGGTGTTTTCTGGTATTAATGTCCTGCGCCTTGAACTCTCAGCATCAACCCTGACCACCACCTTCATATTATGGACCTAAAGTAGACATATATTAGAACACATATCACCATGGTTTTGAGTAACTCCCGACACTGCATGCTAAGAGATAGTGGAATCATTTGTAGTGAATTACATTACAATGTCATTAAACTATTCTTCATGTTGCCTTGGAGGACTCCACTTTGAGACGTTCAGGATGCCAGCTGCTCTGCTGCTGCTTTTTTTTTTGGTTGGTTTTTTTTTTCTGTCTGAGAGACAAGAATTGTCTGGAAGTATGTCTGTAGTCTGGCCATTCATTCCAGCAGCTATGAAAGCCAGGCTAATGGATATGAAAGCCCAATCAATTGGCCAGGAAAGGGAGATTAGGGAGGGATGAGTCACCATATTCCTCCTTCTTGACAACCATGTCATGCCTTGCAGCCTCTCCAGAGACATCGCTGATTGATGCCTATCTTTCATCAGTCCGGCTTTAATCTGATATTTCACGTGCTTTATAATCATATCAGCAGAAAATCTATTTCACATCAGCCTCTCTTTCCCCCCGTTCCCCACCTGTGGAGCAGAATATGCTTTTGCTTTTATAAAAAAAAAAAAAGTGAAACGGACAAAGCTGGCAGTAGTGAGAGGTACGTCTTTATCTCTTGATCACATTCTAAGGAAACAAAAAAAAAACAACTAAAAAAACAATAGCGAAAGCGTAAGAAAAGGCTGTTCCGTAAAACAAACAGTGATTGTGAAGTGACATTGCGGGGAAGGAGTGGCAGGCTCTCTCCTGGTGCCGGCCAAACAAACAAACACAGGAGCGAGACAAAGTGCAATCACTGACCTTTGTTCAAAGAAGCCATCTAATCTGTTTCCACTTTACTTAATTAGAAAAAGCAGAGGGATTTTTAATGTGCGCAGTGTTAATGGGAAACAGCTCACAGGTGCTAATTAAAAAAAAAAAAAAAACTTGATGTCTTTGGTAACTTAGAGTCCATTAATCCATATATTCATCCATCACAAAGTTGGCAAACTTATCTCTGATTATATGTATGCTGTTTCTAAAGCCTAATAACCCTAAGTATTGTAGGCACTCAAGTTTTGCCAATGTTAAAGTTCGCCTGAATAAATAAATTTTTATTCCCCCAAAATACACACACTTATGCAACACGGATGACAGGGCCTGGCCTTTGTCAAACCTGAGAGCTTGGTAATTTAAACTCTTTCTCTCCACGGCTGTTAGCTTTCCCCCACTGAAGGCTACAGCTTTACACAGACAGTCATTAGCCACTGCTTTACAGGTTCGACGGAGGTACCATGTGTGCCCTTGAGGTGGCAAATACATTCATTTCCTCTTTCACTGTTAAAAAGGAGCCACTCTGCCAAAACAGTGTTTCATGTCGTATAATCCAGTAAGCGTCTGATGGACGGCAGGAGGTGGCCAACTTTAATATCAACTAAACACCAAACAAACTTATATAATGTTGAATTACTACTATTGCTACTAATAATAACAGTGTTGATGTTAGTAATAATATTAATTATAATTAATTAATCCTAAAGTTTTAAACACACGCAAATTACATCTATATAATATATAATCTATATAAAATATTAAGCTATTATTGTTATGCCTGTTGATAAATTACTACCCACAGTTCTCTGCTTTCTCCAATCAGGTTTATAGGTTAAAACTGCATTATGAGCAGTTTTGAATTGATATGGAAAAGTCTTCAGATGCTACTTCACAGTTATATACAGCTACAGACATCGTAACAGTTCCAAAAATATGGTAAGGTAAGGTAACTTAGTACGTTTACTTAAGTACTTCCATTTTATGCTGCTTTATACTTACACTCTACTATGTTTTAGGGTGAAATATTGTACTTTATGCCCCTATACATCTATCTAACAGCTATAGTAACTCGTCGCTCTGCAGATTAAGAGTTTGAATAGCATAAAACCTGTTATGATCTTATAAAATGTAATGCAAACTAACCGACAGTGTTTACCATTGAATTTCTGCTTAAACATCAGTAATACTAATTCAAATTATAATATACATTGATCTAACAATAACAAGGGCCATCTTGCATAATGAGTACATTTACTTTTGGTATTTTAAGTGCTTTTTGTAGATAATATTTCTGTTAAAGGCTCTAAAAAATACATCTTCTCAATCAGCTTGAGTGGTTGGATTCTACATGAGAATGCTATTTTCTGCCAGTGATTTTCTTTATATTTGTCTTTTTTTCTCTCCGTGCACTTCTCACCGCTCTGAAACGAGTGGGACTCAGTTGGAAAAAAAGACAATGTCATGAACTCCTGCGATCCAATCGGGATTTAACAACGTTTGAATCACAATCTGTTGACAGTTTGTGAGTTGTTTGGTTGCTGTCAATCAAAGCAGATCAAAACACGCCCACACAGGCTTGATAAAGCAGATGACCTGTTGTGATGGTTAAACTCATAATACTTAAAGAGGTATTTATTATGTTTCTTCAATTGTTGCTTATGTTGTCACGAATATTTAATATTATAGAGAAATAAGAAATGCACAAAATGTACTTGTAATGGAGTATTTTTATATTGCAATATTGTTGCTTTTGAATACTTGCTATACTATACAATATACCACTGTATATTTACACATGTATTCAACGTTGGTACAAGTTGTCAAATTAGTATGCTTCACTCAATAAAGTGTCTTAAAGCTCTTATATATTAATGTTCTTTCTGCAGAAATGGCTTGCGCTTGCATTTGTTTTCTTAATATTCACATCAAGAAGAATGAAGAAACAATAATGCACATATTTTTGCATTCCCACGTGATATAGGACCCAGTGGCTGATGAGCTCAACCTCATGCTATGCACCCTTAACCACATTAAAGCCCCTCTTGTATGGGGCAGTGTGTGGTCTGCCTCTCAGGGACGGCAGGGGACGCAGGAAACAAATTAGCTTTCTTGACCTTGGCCCAAGTTTCCCTTCCACCCTTCACCCCCTCCTCCTCCCCGCCCTTCATCTGGCCACTTCAAGGGTCAGCTGGATGACAACACGCCTCTGTTGTCCTCCGCAGTGGGGATATATTCAGATGCGGAGCTCATATAGGCCTGACACGCAGTCGTGGGAAATGGGCTTTATGAGTTCAGTTTATATATGAGTTCGAGTGGATGTGGTCAAAATGATTACCAGTGTAACAAATGTCATGTTTCTAATATGAAAAAGAGCAAATTTAGGTTGGAAATACAGGAAGTCACTGAGCCTTTTTTCCACCTTCAGTCTCAAGGCCAAGATGGCCATCACACACACACACACACACACACACCTACACACACACACACACACACCGCTACCACCATGAATGAAAGGTAGATTTTGCTAACATGTTAATAAAATCTCCAAAGAAAACGCAATTTTTTTCATTGCCATGGCCTCTGCCCGAGCCTAAAACGAAAGACCTTTGGCTATAGGAGCGAAAAGAATCATTTTAATGATAGATATTGGATTGTAACACCAACAGGCAAATCTAATTCTCTCAGTTCACGCAAAAGCACGTCCTTGTGCATCAGTGTTCAGCCTGAGAGCAAAAATAACCTGGGGTGTCCAGGGGAGGGAAGTAGCAGCACTATATTAATGCTCATGCTCTTCATTGATCTATGAGGACTACTAATCTTGCGGGCAGCTTCCTCCTACGTATATTTCATAATGTGATACATTGTGCATCGATAACACTGGTAAGGGCCTATGCTTTCTCATGCTGGCTCACAGCGCTTATTGATCCCCGAGTGAAGTAAACATGTCTCTAACACATGGGCCTGTCACTCCTCGCAGATATAGCAAAATTGTCGAGCCAAGGTCCTCGTTATTACGCACCCTAATGATGACAGGGATCAATAGCTAACATGACAGGACATCATCTGCAAAGTTAATGGCTGTCGAGATGGAAAGTGAGGGGGTTAAAGAAAGGCGCCTCCGTGGGGTTAAGAGAAAGCAAACACATGCGCGAGACACATGTTTATTGCTCACCACCTTAAAGTCTCTGCGCTGGGGATTAGTTATTTGCTGTATGATTCAACTGGTGTTCTGGGAATGGATGACGAAAAAATACATACAGTAAAATGACTCAGGGGCACGGCTTTGGCAGAGTACCAAATTGACCATATCCTTATGACTAAACGGGAGCATAAGCCAGAGGCAGTCATGTAAAAATGATTATAGGCGTGAGCAAGGTTTAGCCAGTATGGGCATTTGAAGGCCAAAGCTACTGGATACGGGCATTTCTTTTCTTTCTTTCTTTTTTGTACACAAGTCTGAACTAATTTTCACCGTTTTCTTCATGACATAATATGGAATGAGACCTGGGCTGCATATGGACCTGCTTCTTCTATCCCCGTTTGAACAAAGCCGCTTATTTTCATAAAAAAAAAAGAAAATAAAAGCTTTTGTTTGTCTTTTGTCTGTTTTGATTTTGACATATCTTCATTCATTCATTCATTAACCATACTGCTTATCCCGAAGGGTCGCAGGGGGGGGCTGGAGCCAATCCCAGCTAACATTGGGCGAGAGGCAGGAAACACCAGTCGCCAGTCAATCGCAGGGCATTTTGACATATCTTATTTTTTTATTAATTACTAATTTGTTCATTGTCCTGGGTGTTTGAGATTTGGCTTTCCTTTCAGTGGTTGTTGCAGCCTGTGAGCCTTGTGTTAAACATATTGTTGTTTCATGAATTTGATGCCTGGCAAAGGTCAATGACCAAAAAGGTCAATGACCTCTCACATGATTTTGGTCAATGAGCAAAACACAACATCTGTAATAAACTCAGCGGTGACTGGTGCAGGAATTCAACCTTTTTCTCTCACATGATTTGGCTTTTCTATGAACCTACCAGGTGCGCGTTAGACAGCACCTAGCGTGCCAAAGTACAAAAGATATGAAAACAGCAACGTTTTCCCTCTTGAGTGCAAGAAAAATCCTCATTTAAACTTCACTACACACACTAAAACTCACAACTGAAACTAGGAATAAGAAATTAAACAGTTAAATGAAAAATATCACAATTAAGGCAGTCTTCTATGAAGATAAAGAGACAGATAATATCAGTATGGTTCCAGACCACAGCAAGAGTCTGAACTGAATCATGAAAACTGGAGGGTAAACCATAGGTCACTAGCTGCTGATGACACTGACAAGTGTGTGTGTGCGTGCGTGTGCATGTGTATGTGTGTGTGTGTGTGTGTGTGTAGATTCCTCTAAAGTGAGATCACATGGCCGGCAGTCTGAGTCCAGACAGTAGGAAGTGAAAGTGCCACTGCAGCCACAACACAGGTCAGATCTCAAACAGGGTTTTCCGCTGTACAGTGCAATCGCTCTTCTCGTTTTACTCACAGAACTGCAGGAGATATTTGAAGGCCAAGGACAGAGGATGAGCGCCGGTTTTTAATCATGTAATAAGAAGACGACGGGAGGAATTAGAAACTGTGAACACTTTTAGTTCAAGAGCTGGCATGACGAATGACAAACAAGCAAGAGGAGCTTCCTGGAATAACCACCAGTTATGATAAGAACATATAGGAATACGTGAAGAAAAATAGCAAAATATTCATTATAAATACAAGTCACAACACTGTGATTTAAATTTTCAGTTTCAAGCACTACTTTATTATCAGTCGAGTATGATTTTAGTGATGAAGTAGCTCTATGAAACTATGAGATATCTGAAACTAAATAAGTCACGGATCCTTTCTATTGGCGAGAATAACACAACCTATATTAAACTTGCCAATGTCAGCATTTGTTAAAAAAAAAAAGTTTGTTCTTATTTGTTGAGTATGTTGGTGTTATAAAAATACAGGAGCTCGACGCTGTGCTCACGGTCACATTAGAAGTCTCTTATTCTTTCAGCAGTTTAATGAGCTGAACCTTGGAAGCGTTCTGGAGAAGAAAAAAAAAGGGACACACTACGGGTTACTCAGTTTGATTTTATTTTGTCATTGTGCCTGACATCAAGGGAGGGAGAGAAGAGCAAACGTGAGGTTTGACAAAGACAGTGGCAGATGTGGAAGTGTGAAAAATAAAACGAAAGGAGGGTAGCTATTTGTGTGCAATGAAGAAAGACATAAAAAACAGCCTCGCACTGAGATAGTTGCTCTAAATGAAATACCTGGAGATTGCATGTTGCTTTGCATTTGCAGGGGTATTCAATTTTAATTAGGGTTTTGGAGACATCTTTTATCAGACTGTCACTAATCCCCCCCTTCCCCAACCCCCCTTCTCTCAAACACACACACACACACACACGCACTCATCCTCTTATCCCAACATTAGGAAATGCAAATACGAAGAGACACAAGAGAAAAAAAAGACCAAAACATGAAGAAGAAGGAGAAAAAAAAGATTTTAAGGAATAGTACAAGAATTTGTCGGATACACACATTATCCAAAAGCAATGATTTGTCGACAAAACCATTGTCCCATTCCATTTTGGGGAAAAAAACACATTACCTCTACTTTTTAATTGCATTTTCTTTGGGGCAAAGGTGATAATTAATTTGGCTCAGGGAGACACACTTGACCCAGTAACAAGAATATACAAAAATGTTAAATAGTATTCTTGCCTTCAGTCCCAGAATGACTATTTCAGTTCTAACATGAAAGCATATTGTGGGACAGGATGAAAGCAAATAATACACTTTACCCTGTTGTGTTGTTCTCAGACAAATACCTGCTTGTTTCAATCTTAAATGACATCGTTATTTCAAATTGAACGCCAGAAGAAAGGGAGAGAAAACAGTCCTATTGGATGTTTTTGTAAAATAAAAGTTGGGCAATTACAGTCATACCTCCAAATCATCAGCGACACAAACAAAAATGTATTTTCAGAAAAGCATTAGTGCGCATCGTAATTTCCCTCAGGGGATCCTTTCCTTGCATTAATTCATTTGATATGATGATTAAATTAACAACATTATTAAGCAAATTCAAAAATTACGTTTAGTGTGGTTTATCCCTCCATCTCTTGATTTTCTTAGAGCAATTTGAAATGTTATATTTATTACATACTGACAAGTAAAAACAGCTCGGAACCCACATTAAAGCACATATTTTTTCAAAAAAAAAGTGTCAACGTAGCCATAAAACAAAGGCAAGATCTAGCTATAAAATACCCCCCCCCCCTCCTTGTTTCTATCTGTGTGGTGTGGTGTGGTGGTTAGCCTGTCTCCCTCTCTTCATTCCCAGCCCTCTTCCATTGTTAGTCACCTTGTTTATTGGCTGGAGCAGCCGTGGCGTACTGGACATCATCTGAAACTACAAACGACAGGATGCAATAAGCTGGAGAATAGCAGCAATCTGAGGAAAGTTCTCCATTCACCAGAGCTCCCTAACTCTCTGTCTTCTTATCCTAGGCAGAAAATAAAAAAATCAATACGGGCTCACAGGGCTTGATAAAAGTGCTGGACAGGGAGCGAAGCAACGCTGGATATAGTAAATTAAAGTGATCAAAATTTTCCAGTCGACTCAGCCCACAGCCTACATAAACTAACAACCCTGTCTCCGCAACTGTCCGTCATCTCCCTCCACCCACCATCTTCATTTTCCCCTTCAACTTTATTTTTAATTCCCTGTTGTCCCATGCCATGCGATTTTCTTGTTTTTATTTTCAAATTGCATAATATTGATGGAAACATTATTAAAAGATTTTTAATTGATGTAACACTATAATGGGTCCCATTATTTCTAGCGTTCATACTTGAAGCAAGTAGGAAAATCTGGGAGTTTGACAACAATTTCCACCTTAAACTGGTCAATGACGTGCAAGAAAGACACCAACTCAACACATTTCTCCATGTGGAGCTGCAATAGTAATAGACAAAGTTTAAAATGCCGTATCTAACATTTAAACCATCAAGCTGCACACACAACATTGACATATTATGTCCATATAAAGTTATTAGGGCGATAGTGTTTGCAAACAGTTGCCTATTTACACATCCAGAAGATGCAGAGTGTGCATTGTGTTGTCAAACTAGCACATGTAAATACATCACTCACTCTCCTTTTAGCTCTGTTTTGTTCTCCACCAACTCCTGAGGGAAATATCCCCCTCCCTAAATTTCTTTCGGGATCAATAAAGTATCTATCTATCTATCTATCTATCTATCTTGCTAAATGCTTTTGCTATGCTACCTTTGTACATCTGTTGTTTGGTGCTGCAGGTAGCCTACAGTTGCTTTATCTTAGCCTTTTCACTGAAAGCAGCAGCTGCTGCTGGGAATGAGGCTGATGAATACTGTAACTGCCATGTTTCCTTTTGTGCCATAAAGTATTTATTATCATTTGTTTATATTAACAATGCTAATAATGTCTCAAAAGAAATGTTGAATTATATACAGTCAGTAATTTGTGAATGATATAAGGCTTTTGTGTGAAGATGAGTTGAAGGGTTGTCACTGTAATATCTGCCTTCACCTACACTGTCAGAAGCGCGTCCGACCACACGTACACTAATTCAATTACAGTAATACCAGCAGCAGCTGACTCACTCTGCTAAAACGCACCCCATGCAGGCCCTGCACAGGGCCCCCTTGGCATCTTGTCCACCTAACAGTAAGAAGGGATTAATAGGGATTGGCCAATCCGGTCCAGTCTCATGGGGTGTGAGCTTTACCACAGGGCTAAGCTGATGTGCCAGCTCAACACTGATAACTGCAATTTGATGGCTGTGCTGCACTGAGTGGGAAAATGTTCCATCCCTTGTGTTATCGCCAGCCATCTTCTTTTTATATCAAGATGTTGATGTTAGTGTTGGGATTTCAGAGGGTTTCCACTGCAATTTACTGACATCTTTAATTCAATTTCATGTGCATTGCCCTGTATTCTTGTGGATACAGCGCCAGCTACACTTAAATCACCATAAATGCATTTTTATTTGGATAATGTGATAACTTATTAGATATAGGTTGCCATAAACAGACTAAATTGTGCCAAATGCCACACACATACAACCCCTAACTGACACCCAAGCTAAATCAACTGACCTCCGCTGTATGTTTATGTGTGTCTTCCTGTATGTGCCAGTGTGGCAGTGGATGTGTGTGTGTCGGGGACCAGCTCAAAGGAAGCGCCAACTACACGGGCCAGCACTTGCTGTGGCCTTTTATCCTGTTGACCCAGGATAGACAGCAGACAGCCTTGGGGCACTTAAATCCAGCCCTAACCCTGAGCAACACGCACATGTCCTGTTAGCTCACAACACAGCTTGACTTTCCAGGGACCAGGGACCCACCGCCGTCTTCAGCTGAAAGCCCGCTCACTCCCTTCACTCTCCTTTTCAAATAGTGTGTATGGTGTAGCGGTTAATGGTTACTTACAGTTACCTTGCACACCAATCTTCTTTTGATTGGAACTGTGTCTTATTGCTTATTATTCCTGCATTTTAATTGTTAAGATATGTTTGTCTCTAGAATATATAGAAACATAATATTTTTGATGATTTTTGAATTTATATGAGTGCATTTGTTTGGACAGGAACCGTGCGAGTGCCAGTCAACACATTACAAGTCAAATGCACTAGTTCAAAGGGGGATTAACACAGAATCCTGTTTATCTATGTGTCGTATTAATCTTGTGTCAGCTATGCAGATCCTGATGGTCAAACTCTGCCCGTCTGTTTCTATAGTTATCTATTTTAATCTCTTTATAAAGCAAAAGGAATCCAATTACAAATTCCACAAGAGTCAATCCAATTGAGCAGTTGGCAGTCCTGCGTTTAACACTTAAAACCTTAAGAAAAGATTACAGAGGGGCCATTGCGTGCATATTCGAGATGCAATGATTTACATGCATCACTCTGAAACTATTTGCCTAAGTGTTTCTGTCAGAGTTGCGCGACAGCCAATTAATTGCAGGTCCTTACTGTATGCTGCAGTGTAGTTCAGAGAAATGGCCATAAAGCCCCTAAATCCAAGCAACAGCATATGCAAGAAACCTGTAACCACGCAGGACTGTGAAGATTAGGATTACCACGTTTAGGATTAAGCAGCAGCCTGCGCAATATATAGTGTTACACTGTTGAATAAACCTAAAACTTTTTTTTTTTATCCTAGATGTATCCCTAAAGTCTCTTTGAGATCAATGTGAGCTTTGTTTGCTGTAAAATTTCACACATGTAATCCGACAACTGCTGCTAGTCTGTGATCTTCTGTATGCACGGTTTGCAGCAGGTGCTTCTGATGCTTAGCTCATCCCTACAAAGCATGATCGATGAGTGCGTCGCCATATAAACACACACATCCATGCCTCCCCTATGCATTGTGCACACACACACACACACACACACACACACACACAGGCACCAAGCACAATTTTGAAGGGTCCTTAATCACAACTAAGCAATTGACTGATCAATGACAGATATGAGGAACAACTGTGGAATGCTAACAGGACTGCATTCGCCTTTTATCAGTTTCTTTATTTTGCCCCATTTTTATCACTGATTATATTTCTCTCAGTGTTAATAGGCTCTGAGCCCCGCCGAGGTATTAATTAAAATCTAAATACTAAATATTGATTGATACGTTATCAGGGCATAGCAGTTGGTCCGCAGGCTATTGATCCAGCCTGTGATTTATTATCATATTTAAGAAAAATCATTTTGCGTGATTATACGGGGTAATGGATTTTTAGCGAGGGGTGTAATTCTTTTTATTTATTTATTTTTTTTGTATCACGTTTGTTATGTGGAAGGTGGAGCACATTTCTCAATTGCATTCGGAGATCACTGATATCCTTGGTCCCCTCGAGTCCCACCCCACCCCCTGCCCCCCTTTCAGCCCTGCGTGGCCTGTACGGGGCGAAAGCTTGTGTAAGAGAACGATCCCCGCTCTTGTCATTGGGAATAATGGGTATTGGGATTACCTCTTTAATCACAACAAAGATTAACAGATGGTATGAGAACAGTTATTAGCAAACATCTTGCACTCATCAAATCAATAAGATGATTTGTAATCAGGCTCTCGGTGCAAGTGAAAAGGCAGCCGGGGCTGTTCCCAGTGAAAGATCCTGGCAATCAGAGGCTACTGTGTAGCAATTACCTCTCCACAAAATAGGTGCTCTTCCTCCACTGGTTGGCAGTCCTCCAAAACACACACCAGACTGATAGCAACATAGGGCATTAACACGGCAAAACACAAAACACTGCATGGATAACCTTGTATTTGATCAGGTGTTAGGTTGTTCCATGATTTCATTTCACTTTGCGCCTTTTAATTTGGTGGATCTCGCCGTGTACTTGAGGGGAAAAATCTAAATGTTTACACATGCTGTCTCTCACTACAAAAGACCGTACAGCTCATTAGCGGGTTACCATAAATAAGTCAGTGTAGGGACAAAGGGGGAAGAGCGTAGAAACTATACAGAGGAGGGTTCACTGTGCAAATATTTCTCCCTGGAGATGGAGACTGAGAGCGAAAGAGAAAGGCTGGAGGGCTGTAGACATGCCGCTGCATCCAGTACTGTAAATGGAGGAATTTGCTCCAAGTAGTATTGTTCTAACAATAACTTCCCTTTATCCTGGCAATTCTTCACACACAAACACACAAAACTCTATTAGGACAGTCTTTTCTGTGTTTTGACCCATATTGCATGCAGGTATTTGTTATTATATTACTCAATTACCTATGCTATTATTATGCTAATATATTTTCTCACTCAAACTAAATATTGCGGTACATTTTGTTCCATCTTGTTTTGCTTGTTTTGAGTCAAAAACAGTTAATTCAGGCCTACAAAACATGATCATGCACAAACTGGTCACCTGATTTATCATTGGTTCCACAACAAAAGTCATAATTGGCCTTTTTTTTGTTTCATTTAGGGGCAAAACTATGAAGTTTCATTTTACACCATCTCTGCTTCAGATACCTGACTAAAGGTATCAGTATAACTCTAAGTGCCGCTCTTAAAGCTTGCAGGCCTGTTGCAATTGACCTCACCTTGTCTGTATTGTTGCATCTTTGTAGTGGGAACAGCGAGATCAAACTGATGCTATAGAAGATAGGGTTGCTGACTGACAGGAAGCAGTCATTCTAAGAGCAAACGCAGGAACACACGTTTCTGGCCTTAGTGAGATGTTGCATTTGTTAAAACCTGGCTGGCTTTAAATATCTGAGGAACCTTGTGACCGCTGAACATTATTGTCTTAATCTTTCGTTTTTGTCTCTGCTCTCATTTCAGATGGTGTCATGCATGCTCACATGCTTGCACACACACACACACACGCTCACACAGGACACGCAGCAGTAGCTACGTACTGTACTTATTTGTAAGTGTGCTACCTTTCACTAGCTTTGAATCATGGCGCGACATCTGCAATCTATCTGTGGCCCCTCTCTTGACACACACACATGTAAACATACACACACACCTTGACACTGTCAGTGTAGATATGCACTTTCCAGGATTAAGCAAGGCAAATGGTGCCAAAACAATGACAGTATGAAGTAACTGATGCTGTTTAAAAATTCAAAGGGCCTCTATTGAGCAGTCAATGTGACACACATATCACTGGGCCACAGATCCCTGCAGCCCACTGGTCTGGCTGCTGGCTGCTTTCGGGCACAAGCATGACCCCCCCCACCCCCCATGCAAATACAGGGACGGTTCTCTGACCCACAGTTGCACTGACAGAAGGAATCATCATGTGTCCAACGGTTAAGTTTTTAAATGTAAAATTCCTCCAAAGTGCATTTCACCTTACCCCTGAGACTAAAAAGTAAAACACACACAGAGAGACACACACACACTTGCAATCGCATAACTGCAGACAGAGACACATAGACATCTCTCTCCTCCCACACACACCCGCTCACTTGTCGAGTGGCTAATATCTTTCCAAGGTCAAACCTGACAAGGAATTCCAATGAGATTAAGTGTCATCAGCGCGACTTCAGCCCTTTTCTGCTCATTGTTCTTGGAAATGGCATTAGAGCCACAGATGACCATAAGGCCTTGGAGCAGTAAAACCTCTTCCCTTCCTGCGTGGGCCAAGTTGATATGTGAGACACTTGATACACGGCCTCCAATTCAAACATCAAATTGCAATAGTGCTCTTACACATATCTATATCTAGGAGGGTTAGGCCAATATATTAGTCTGCAAGTGTCTGGGTTTTATTAAATATCAGATATCAGCCGACCGTGTTATTCACTTCTGACTTCTTTCATTTGATTTGCCTCCAATTGTTTAAAATAAAGTTTTATTATTTATTTGTTACAATCGTGAGTCCCAGAGTTTCTCTGCCGTAGATTACGAGGGTTCTTCTTATTTTAGAGCTGCTAACGCTACAACAGTGTCAGCATTTTGGAATTCACTTAGGAGTTTTAGGGTCCCAGGACAAACAGTATTCTGGAATGTAAAAGCAATAATTGAAGTCTAAATTTACAGTGAATATGCTTATTGCCACACTTACAGTATATCAGGTTTGCTTTAATTCACATGCAGACAGCTCTCCACATATTTCCCTCCATTTGAGGCAGTGTTTCCGTCTGGCAGATAATCGGAGGGTGTTTTGTTTGTAGACTCTTCTCGTGAAGCACCAGCCTTGTCAATGTGTCAGCCAGCATTCGGTGCGCTGCCTTTCACACTGGATTTGACACATAGTCCTTTGGTGGCAGCAATGAGCATTTTGTCATCTCCTCTTGACTGCCAACTCGATGTCCAATTACACCCCAGCTACTAATTTAATTACAGTAGCAGAAGAAATGGGTTGATTCAATTCATTTCAATTAGGCCTGATTGGACCAGTCAGATCACATTTTACTCATCTCAGGTGTACGGGACCACCTGTCACAGTTCATCCCTCTTTGCCTCATTTGAAGCAAGTTAAGCAGGTCATGATATGATAACTGAAAATTTTCATGAGTGAGTTGACGGACGTGTGATGTAAAAAGAGTTCACCGATCACACGGATTCAAACGCCTCCTAATCTCTGACTCTGTGATAAATGTGAGAGTAAAACACTCCACTTTCAGTGCCGGATCACAGCCAGTTGCCACTTAGTAGAGTCCCAGCTACAATAGTCATTACTTATGCATGATGTCCACAATTATGTATCAAATTGTGTGTGTGCATGTGTGTGTGTGTGTGTTTTACATATCCAACTAATGGTATGCGTAGCACAGAGCAAAGCTGGAAAACATGTCAGGAAAGAAAAACCACTCTTATATCGTGTCATTCACACAAGCAGCTGCTATAGTGTCGCCCAGTGTCTAACAATACTACGCACACTTAGAGTGGCTCCCTTACCGACACTTCACTGAAAAGACCCAAGACTAAGGAGTAACCTGTTCCATCATAATCTTTAGAAAAACAACTCAAGCGATCCTATTTTTAATTAATTCATTTGAAAAGTAATCCTTTCTTATATTAAGCTAAAACCACAAAGTGAGTATGGAAATACAGAATTATAGAAGTGTTATAATAATAATAGACTAGTCTTCCAACACACTGAAGTTACCCATAAGACATTACACAAAGTAGCACATGCCAGCATATTACTTTATAATAACAACTATATCCTATTATAGATTTTAAGAAGAAGAAAGCATACGCTGCATCATCTGTAATGTAGGATCAGACCTCAAGTTCAATAACAAATAGCCTAAAAACATTACAGATTAGGACAGAATAAAATCTGCGTGATCATTTCAAACTCTCTGGCAAGTACAGCCAGGAACATACAATATATACCTATTAAGGTGATGCTTAAGACACAGAATTCATAAAAAGGTCACTAAAAAACGACTGAAGTGCTAAAGGAATTTTACAATGAAGCCATAGGAAATATCGGCTCCTCTAAATGTAATGCTGATTGCCACAGACATTGTGAAGTCACAGCACGTAAAGGAACGATGGTAGCCTGCAGTACTAATAAGCTCTCTATAGATTAAAATTTCTCACAATCGAAGCAGGAAATATTTGAGTAGCATATACAGTGTTTTACCCTCGGGCATACTGCTGTTATCTTATATCATCCAATAGCAGCACACGTTACATCTCGTCTCTGATTGGTGCAGATAGAAGCCTCGGCAGTGTGCCATAGGCTGCCATATTCTGCTACAGTAGCCTGCGGTGCGCGTGTCAATGCGCCTTGGCACCAGTTGCGGCGCAAAGACGCCTGATTGGACACCGGCGCGAGGGGACTCGGTCGTGCAGACGCGCGCTGATCTCGTGCTCGTACATTCGAAACAGCGCGCGCAACACGTCACGTGCTTGGACGCTGCATTTAGAGGCATCCGATTGATAAGTTTAAGGCTTTAAGACGATAACAACCACAACACATTCAAACTGCGAGCGCCATTTACCTCCCCCCCCCGGTCCGGCCTCCCCGTCACGGTGTCCGCAGCGAAAGACAGATAACGTCGCGTCGGCGCTGCGGACAGTGAGAGGAAGAGGAGAGAGGAGTTCTTCTTACACAAGTCAGCCGACGCGGGTTGTGGTGCAGGCAGAGGGCCGGCGGAGCGGCCGAGTAGCCCCTGTTTTCTTACCTTGCGACACGGATCCAGAGGGGGTGGAATGGGTAAAAATGGTTGTTTGGGTGATTACACGTTTCTCCTCTCCCACCCTCCCTCCTTCCCCCCCCTCCCTCTCCTCCTCCCGTATCCTCCACCAGCAGGCTCTCCGCTCCTCCCGGTGAATAGGGAGAGTGGCCCCGCAGTAATAGCCGCTCTGGGGCTCCAGCTATGCAGCAAAACAACCCCGTCCTTTAAGGTTAAAAGATACCTCTGAGACGCATCCGGTATCAGCTGTATCGTAAAACAAACGTCCTTTTTTTTTTTTACTCCTCCGCTGCAGTCAATTAAAGAGCTATTTATTCGGTGTTAGACGCATCTAGCTTTTCCAAGTGTATTGTCAATTTCATGGTTCTATATTTGGGGGGAGGTAGACCCCTTTTTACCCCCATCAGTCAAATCAGACATATTCAGTTATAGAAAATTATGGGATTGATATGGAGGCCGAATTGCAAGTTACGTGTAGCTTAAAGTCAGACAGAAAATTCTGTAAATCAAAAATTTCACACCAAATGAATTATTTTCCCAGAGGTCCTATCTGCTTGGCGATCCTGATCACACTGGATCTCGCTCCCTCCTTCCTTCCTTCCCTTCCTCCCCCCCCCTCCCCCCTTTCTGTGTGTATATATATAAATGTGTGTGTGTGTGTCTATACCGGATTAAATGGCACCTCGTCTTAAATGGCACCTTGCCTCGTTTCCCCTTCTCCTTTCATCATCAGCAAAATAAAGATTAGGCCTACAGAGGAGATTGTAAAGGCTCGCCTTTGGAGGCGCGGGGATCTTCATTCCTTCGCCTTTGTGACGATATTGATGATGATGATGGCCAAGTGGACAGTTTGATTTTTGTGTGGCGAGCTAGTTATAAAGAATCAATATTATATCAAGGGGGTAACTTTGGTGATAAAGGACTTCAGCCACTCTGGCTATTCATCATAAGTCTGTAGCAAGCAGATAGGTCAAAAGAAATTATATTGCTCTAAAGAGTGTGTCTCCTTATCTCTCAGTACCAGGGGAGTGGAGGACACGCCGATCGATACAGTAGCTGCCGTATACTCCTTGCAATTATCAATAGCTGATTTTGTCTTCCTGGGGCTGCATCTATTAATACCAGATAATAACAGCCTTTTGGACATAACGTCCAAGGGGATGGTGGGAAGAGAAGGGGAGAAGGAAGAAGAAGAAGAAAAGAGAAAGTTTGTTCACAGGATGACCTTGTTGTCAACAGATTTGTCTCTCATATGAGGTGAACACAGGGGAATAGACAAGTCAAACAGACACGAGGGAGAGGGAGGGGAGCCCCCCCCCCCTCCTAACTGAAAAAGCAAAAGCTCAGGATCCATCGTTACAGTAAAATGCTGTCTAATTTGTGTAGGAATTCACACGTTTTTTGCGTTGGAACAACAACCATGGCAATCACCGGATGCTATTTTCAGCATTATTTATAATGACTTATACTAGTCCAACCAGCCAGCAACCTTTATGTAGCCTAATTTAAAGAGGCCTATCTTTTTTGTGAAGTGTAATACGTAGAAGAAGAAGAAGAAGAAAATGTATAGAACGCGTATGCACGCTTCCTGCACGCATGCACGCGCCAGGCGGCCTCGCGCACATGAATCCAGTCAGTCCAGCTCTGCCCATGCATCCGGAGGCTTTAATGCAAACAGAAATGTGCAAAGTAACGCGTTCGTGTGTTCATTCAGAACACCACAAAGAGCTGGAGGCCACAGCGTCGTTTCTCTTTAAAGCCCTTTTAA
>JAVQJF010038315.1:0-39430 GCA_036023855.1 Gadopsis marmoratus
GGGCCTAAAAATCCCAAGTTAAAAATGAAGAGTGTATTAAATGTCCCAATTGTCCACCCCCCCCCCCGTCCCTGGGAGAGGCATAAGGGATGTTTAAACATGGTGGCCGGTGGTCACCACAGTGCATTATGGGTAATTTTCGCCCCCACCCAAAACTTAACATTGACAGGTTGCTAATCGTCCCAATTGTTCCCAATCGGTACAGCTTCACGACAGCGCACCTAACAGGAAAGGGTACGCCAACACAGATTCTGCCCTATTGGACCAAAGCTTCCCCAATGGCCCCGTTGGTTGTGTGATATGTGTCCAGCACATGGACACCGTGTCCACTTTCGGACACGGCCCGCACCTTTCCCATGTTAAATGTGGGCCATAAACCCCACTTTCCCTTACTGACATTCATGCATATGTTATGTTTTAAACTCAATTTCAAGGTCAAAAAGAAATGTGCCCTCAAGTGGGAAATGTATTTGCACGAGTACAGATCATATACTGTATGTTTACATGTATGAAAGCAGAGGACACAGACCAGGCAGGTGAGCTCTTGGGATGGAGAGGTCGTCTCTTTCTTTCGTTTTGTGCACAATAAATGTGAAAGTGTGGATCTGTTGAGTTTATCCATGTGGTTGACTTGTGACTTGAAGGAAAAGGCTCCAGTTCTTCCTGAGGGAGTTTCAGGTAGAAGCTGCTGAAATAGAGAGGATTGATTTGTGGTTGTATTAAAACTGCTTGGGCTGGAGGTTCAATTGCTGTTGGAGCCTCCATCATGTAATAACGGACTGATGGGGTTGCTGAGACAGAGGACCAGAAAGCAGCGGTGAGGTCTTCCACTATTTTATTTGATCTATTTTTTGATTTATTCTCAATACAAAATCGAGAATCCTGCACGTTATTAACAGCACTGTGAAATCTATTTTTTATTATTTCTGTCATGTAGTTGCTGGGTGGACACAGACGATGACTCATCCTGGATACACTCTGTCAGCTCAGCTGTCTCAGTGATTGGTTGACTGTGTGTCGTGTTCAATGCTGCAGTATTGACTTACCATGTTATTCTACTCTATCCATAGTGATTTATAGGCAGGTGTCTCATTTGTGTTCGGTCTTACAGGGTTGTAAATAAACCGCTTAGTCTTCACCCGAGACGAAAAACGCTCATGTCAGAGAGGGCCAGCTGTGCTTTATTTTACAGGCCACAGATGGCTCATTCCAGCAACACAGTGCCGATATGACAAGCTGATTAGCTGCATAGGCTAAGAGGCTCAAACGGGCCTCCATTCAGTCACTTGTTCTAGGTCTCAAACAAGTCCAAGTGTTTTGAAACATGGCTTCATCAAATGCTTCATTATGATCGTCACAGATGTTTAACATTGACACCACATGAGGGTTGGCTGATTGTGTTCTATTTATAATAGAAAGTTTGAACTTTCTTGCATGTTTAAAAAAACTCCCAAACGGAAGAACTAAAACAGCAGTGGGATATAAATGTGGTAATAATGTTTTCTCTTTATTTCTTCTGTGGCCCGTTCCAAAGGGCTCTCCAGCAGCACGTCTTGTGAGCAGGTTCAGAGGTTGCACATTGTGCTTGTGTTGCCTGATTGTGTGTACCGTCTCAATCATTTAAGCTGAACAGAATAAAATGAAAATTCTGCAACAATTACAGCAGGCTGTCGTCTGATAAGACCTGTCAGTGTCTTCCAACAAAAATTAGATTCAGAGTCGCAGCAAAGGGCTGTAATGCAGAAGCAGGCAGCAGATGATTAGGTGATATTGCCTCGGGAAGCTGCCTGGAAGGATCTAACACAGATACCTACACTGTAAAAAGTAAAAAAAAAATAATTAAAAAAAAGGCTTTGAGGAACTTTTCGGCAATTTGCAAGTCATAAAAACCGGAGAAGTTCAGAGAGTTCCCTTTTAAAAATACCCTGAAGAAGGCTACATGAATCCTGAGGACACTCACCGAAAATGAAGATGACCTCGGTGAACTATTAGTAATTCTGGAGATCACACAGAGGAAAGGTTTCTTGAAGTACAGCAGACATGAAGGGCACTACATTATCGTTGTGAAGGATCTTCTGTGCTGGTAAAGCTAATTGGAATTCAAACCAAAAATGCACTTTCATCTTCCCCCAACATCTGTCCAGTATGAAAGGATGTCCTGGACTTTATTAGAAACTTATTTTATAACCTTGTCCTTCCTAAACATTTAAAGGTGCCCTGTGGAGTTGCATTTACTTCCTTATAAAACATTTACAAAGCTGATTCCTTGAACATTTTGAAACCCATGTTCACTTGCTACCAGTCATCGTCTTCTGTTTGTTGGCAAATTGTGGTGTCAGTGGAATAGTGTGAAACCATTGGCAATAATAGTAACCTTTATTTATTGAGCACTTTTCAAAATCCACATTAGAAAGTGCAGAGATGCAGCTTTTCTCATTCCGATCTCTTTTTGGCAAGATTGTATACAACTGGACGGTGAGACAAAGCTAATATTGTAGCTCTCTCAGCGTTTCTATTGTTCCCTCAAACGTTGCTTTGCAAATTGGTCAACGGCGCGTCAGAGTCCACCAAAGCTGAGTAAACATCACCTGAGCAAGCAAATTCTCTTCAATTCAGTTTTATTCTGAGAAAGATTGAGGTTATGTTGTTTAAACCATAAGAAAGTTTAACAATGCTTTATTTGCAACAAACGGATATTGAATTGCAAGAGCTGATATTGTATGAAAACAAATTAAATACAGCTGTACATTGTCGAAGAAAGTTTTGGGACTATTTCATAATGTACTGATGCTGGGAATGAATAGCATATAAACATTTTTTAGGCGACAGGGTTTCCATCGGTTATGAGTAAATACACTTTGCCTTCATTTCCCTGCATCAGTCTCCCTCTGCGGCATACGCCAACATCAGTCTGCTGGATGAACTTCACTCCTTCCTTCTCTAGTCTCCCTGCTCTCTCTGCTACTCCAAGTATCTGTCTGACAGATCAATGATGATTGATGACTGAACACATTTGACTCTGTCGGCGTCTGTCTGTCTCCCTTTCTCTTTCTCAGTTTTATCCCCACAGACACACGCACACACAACGCTGTCTCCTTTCAAACAATATCTAATTCATATTTAATGACTGAGTGCATTTAGCTCCGTCTTCACCTCCTCCTCTCAGCAGAAACTCGGCGCTTAAGGAGTGCAGCAGCATTTCCTTTGTCATTTATTCATGCCTTCCTACCACTTTCTCTACTCCCTTAAGTGTTAAATATGTGTTATCGCCCACCTTGGTCCTTTGGTTTGGTTCTGGTTCTCAGATGATCAGGGTTCGTACAAAGTCTCGAAAGTTTGGAAAGTGCTTCATTTGAACCGTTTATTTCTTAATATAAGAATGTAAATGTGGAGACAATAAACACATATGATGATGGGATCATTTCATTTCAAGCATTAAAAGAACTTTTCAAGGAGTATATTAGAATTCAAGCATATTAAATATGCCAAGAAAACATAGCTTTGAAGATTTTGTATAAACCCTGATGAAACACCAGGTGATGTTGAAAATCAAAAACTTTTCAAGGAGTATATTCATTTATATTAAGAATGTAAATGTGATGATGCGTTGAGAATCTGGAAATCTTTGGTTTTGGTACCTTGAAAGTGCTTGAATATTAGTTTTATAAAGCTCAACAAGCCCTTTGTGATCCCCAACAGAAAGGAGTAAACTGGGACGGGTTACCAGAAAGAGAAGAGACAGATGATGTTCTGTCTATGATGTTCTTTTCCCAGAAGAAAACATTAGGAAAACAACTCTTTAGAATTAAAAAACTAAACTATTTCTACAGGGATGAAAAAACTGAAATGCATTTCCCATATCCAGGTGACAGCCAGAAGAAAGACACTTCAGCAACCTCAAATATTCGATATCGATATCAGTTTTCAAGCACCTGCTCTAATTTAATTTATTTTAAACAACAAATTCAAGATCAACTTTCCGATCCTCCTCATCCTCTCCTCCATCTTCCGTCACCACATGTTCATCTCACTCTGTGTCTTCTTCCTGTGCTCCAGGCAGGAGTTCTTCTCCCGACAGCCAGCACCTCGTGTCTCTGGGCAGCCTGCTGGACGACCAACACTGGCACCACGTCGCAGTGGAGTATCACAGCTCTCACCTCAACCTCACCGTGGACAAGGGCACGCTGTGGGTGCAGATCCCACCAAGATTCACCCACTGGGACCATGACCAGGTGCGTTTGTGTCTTCGTAGGTGTGGGATGCACACAAACCTGCTCAAATGTATATATTTTTTATATGTTTGTCTGTATGCTCGTGTTTTTCTCTGTACAGATGAGCGTGGGAGCAGACCAGGGCCTCGGCACCCGAAGGTCAGTCGGCTCGCACGGACATTTCCACGGCTGTTTGGAAAATCTCGTTTATAACGGCGTGAACCTGGTAGACCTCGCTAAACAGAACGACCAGCGTGTCACCGTGAAGGTGAACTGGCTCACAATGTGCTAATGAAAAGAGTGTTTGTATGTTTGTGTTTTACGACACTAGACCTACAGTACACGTAATGTGAATGGTTGGACATTTACAACTTTAATGTTGCAGCTTGTAAAGGTGAGGCTAATTGTAATTACTTTATATACTGCTGGGTGGCTTAATCTATGAAAAACATAATTTATTTGTTGATTATATCTTATGTTAATAGCCTGAATCTGCAAAGTAACTGGTAGTTATCAAATAAAAGTATAAAGAGTTAAAAGTATAATATTTCCATCTGAATAGTGGAGTAGAAGTATAAAGTACCATTTAAAAGTACCTCAAGCTTGTACTTAAGTACAATGCTTGAATAAATGTACTGTGTTACTTTACACAGCTGGCAGGTGTCCATCAACATCATATAACAAGACACCTAACAAACATCAACAGTTGAACCACAGCTTCTGCCAACCATGGTAGCGATACTCCTACTTGATGCTGCATTACTAGAAGATGCAATCATGAATGAATTGTAATTTAAACACGGCCCGCCTTACTTTACTTTGGTAAGTGGCCAATTGCAACAGCACAATGCTACACTGCGAGGGGTCCCGTTACAGAAACTCCACTTTGTGTTGTGCTGTTCTTTGCCTCCTCCCGGCCCGTATATCAGGACACCTTAGAGTGCGTCATTGCTCACACACCAGATATTTACACAATTTATATTGTAGATTATATATAAGGTAAACGGACTTCACTTACATAGCACTTTTTCAACCTTAACGGTTCCCAAAGCACTTTTACAGAGTGGTCTCGTTCACCCAGTCACACACCAGTGGCGACAGAGCTGCCATGCAAGGTGCTGACCTCCACCGACATCCGAAAACTGACTCTACATGTGTGTGTTTGGCTGTTAGTGAGCGGTATTAGTACGATCAAAAGAAACAAAGTGATAATAAAGGTGGGAATGCAAAAAAGTAAGTTAAGTACACAATATATATTTCTGAATCCTAATCTCTGAAAAAGTAAAATACGCACTCAAATTTTAAGATGTAAGGAAAATATCTCCTCACTTACATCCCTCAAACACCTCTGTCTGTCTCTGTGTGTGTGTGCAGAGATTGTGTCAAGAGAATGCACAAAACTGCTGAATCTCTGCGGCATTCTCCTCTTCAGTCTGCATTACTGCATATCGCTTTAACTACCCCACAAAGAGCTTTGAGATTTGATCAAGTGTCTGTGTGTTGCATACTCCACTGAAAATAGAAACCCAGCAGGGAACCTGGGATGTAACATATCCCTGCTGGTGCCCTGGCAGTGTACTTACTGCAATTACCACTTCTCAAAACTGTGAGCCTGCGTACAGAGATGACCAACTGCGGCCAGTCTCGTAATTGCAGTTTTAATTTTCTCTCTCTGTCTCGCACCACTTCTGCTCCCCCATACTTCATCTATGACCTTAGAAAGCTGTTGGGTGACATTGGTGCCTTCAGTGTGGTTCTTATTCTAAGCCTGGCTATTATCATTATGGTAATACGCTCATTCTCTTTAAGGAGACTCGCTGATGAGATCTACTGCAACAGGGCGCCGCCATGCTGCCTCGGAAATTAATTTATATTCATGCTTGTTTCCCCTCTTTTGCTGTAATAATTTCTCTCTCTCTCTCCGTATCGTTTCCCCTCTGATCTTCTCCATCTATCTCAGGGTAATGTGACTTTTACTTGCGCCGAACCTGTTTTTGTTGCCATAACGTTCACCAGCCCCCAGAGCTTCCTCTGGTTGCCAGGGGTGACAGAGCCGTCATCGACGGGCACGTCGGTGGGGCTTCAGTTTCGGACGTGGAACAAGGCAGGGCTGCTGCTGACCTTTGCTCTCCCAAAGCAGGGGGGTGCAGTCTGGCTGTACCTGAGCAAAGCCAGGCTTCATCTTCAGATCCTCAAGTCTGGCAGGGCACCGCTGGAGCTCAATGCAGGTCAGTCTGACCCCAATCCTCCAACTTAAACCTTCATTTCCTCACCTCAAGAGCAGTTAAATCTCATCAAGGTCCAGACATTCAAAAATTCACAACACAGGTGCAACAGAGCAGGAAGTGATTTTGTGACTTTTGTGTTTTACCCAGCATAAGCAGGAATGCCTTTACTCTGAATGATGTAATTCATCTTTGTTTTTGCCAGTGGCTTGATACTGAACAGCTGGCACAAGACAAAGGTTACTTTATATATCCGTTAAAAGACGCAGAGTTGATGGGATGGACAACAAACTAATTTTTGCAATTTTCCATAACAGGAACAATGAAATAAAATGCCTCAACGTCAGTGCCATCAAGCCTGAAGACCAGAAGAAAACTCTGACATCTGTCTATCTTGCGGTAGAGTGTTTGAGGCAGATACAGAGTCATTACTTGTTTCTACAGCATTGTTTTACAGATGAGCCCGACCTCTGACCTCCCTGTGACACAAAGCAATCGGAGGATTTCCCTGCAGAGATCACAGAGTGAATTAAAATCAAAGCAGTCAGCATCTTTGTGTGTGTGTGTGTCGTCAGGTTCAGCCCTGAATGACGGTCAGTGGCACACAGTGGTGCTGATCTTCAGACGAGGGCATCTGGCTGTTGCCGTGGACGGCGATGAAGGAGATTCTGCTCACGCCAGTCCCTCATTTCTCGTTCCCACAGGAAGTCAACTTTTCTTTGGTGGTAAGAGAGGAACAAACGAAAGAACACAAGCCTCATTCTGACTTTCAGCTTCAGGGGTTAGGGCGCCACGGTCCCCTCTGTGCGTTTTGATGCCGTTTCCTCTCCTGTGCAGGTTGCCCTGCTGAAGGGAGCAGCCAGGAATGCATGAACCCCTTCAAGGCTTTCCAGGGCTGCATGCGTCTGCTGACTGTGGACAACAAACCAGTGGACTTGATCATGGTGCAGCAGAGGCTGATGGGAAACTACAGTCACCTGCAGACTGACATGTGTGGCATCATCGACAGGCGAGACCTAAAAGCACTATTTGTTTGATGATATTTATCTAGGGGAGATTTACCTGAGCAACTACTATGCTAAATTGGTTTTTATATTTATTTATCCAGGAAAGATTTGTTTGGCACATATTTTTTTCTATGTAATACCAAATGTGTGTTAGAAGGCATTGTCAGAGAAGAGGAAGAAATAGTGTTTGTTTTTTGTAACCCCTGTTAATCTTCCTCTGAAGGCTATGTGACTGTATTCCTGTGAAATGGGGTTACACGTGGAGTATTAGACAGCAGTGGATAGGATACAGAGGGAATTATGGCAACAGTCTCAGTGTTTCCCAAAACCTTTCCTCTCTAAGAAAACAATCCAGTTATTGTTTTGGATATCCGGCATCATACGAGGCACAGCTTCCTTTCTCTGCGCTGAAATGTGGTTTTGTTTTCTTTGGTTCTTCGAAATGTGATTTATTTGTGAGAAGAAGTGGTACCGTGCTGTATGGGCTGCAGCAGGGAGAATAGCCAGGAGACACACACAACATTTAGAGCTGGTTAGCTCTGTGCCTCAGCGTGTGATTGAGTTTGGAAAGATTTTGGGATATTTTGTTCCAAAGTTAGTGTCAGTGGATAGAGAGTATTGGCAGTTTTTCTTATTTGCCCAGTTTGCTTTCTGCTTCTGTTGCCAGACGACCATCATTATTACCATCTTGCCTCTGTTGATTGGTTTGTATGTTCTGGACTCCAATGCTCTTATCAAGAGAGACAGAAAGCCAATTTTAAGGTTTTATGAATAGATGCTTGCACTACTGTGAGTGAAGCACAATTTAAAGACGATCTACTTAACTCAAGTCCGAAACATCAAATGTCTTAATGTTGAAATTTAGATTAAAAACACCTGAACCAATGAAGCTGCTGGTGCATTATGACTCTGTTCTTAACATGCATCAGTCTGCGTTTAAAGCTGGGGTAGGCAAAATCTGTGCAACTCATGCAAAACCATCCGCCTCTCTGCTGCCTCGTATCACTCCGCTACGCCCCTCCCAGCAAACCCACAACTTCGACCGGCAGCAGAAGGAATTGGTTACCCTGCGAAACCCTATCCCTTTTAGGGCTCACTCTCCATGGCGTGAGCCTCACCGAGACCACGGTCCCTCCCGCCGTGACATGTCTTCTCAAAGACGGCCTCCCCGGTGCTTCGCGGCCGCAAGCCAGAGCACCCCAGGCTTCAGAGGCAGCTGCAACTTTGTACAGCAGCGGGATGAGAGGCTAGTACCCCACACATGCACGCCACCGTCCCGCCTCAAAAGTTATTCCCCACTGTTTGACATCATGCCTCTTTGCCACTCTTCGTTATGAGCGCCATGGCATCGAACATAATGAGCCAGAAGCGCTGTGTGAAGCCGGAACACGTCCACCCACGTGTTTTGTACTATACACCCCGCTATAGGCAAAGGAGGTATTGGAAATTTGCAGGACTTTCCACTATTGAATCAGGCTTTCACCATCTGAAGGGACACGTGGTGCACGTGCATCTGCATTTGTAGCTCAGCCAATACAAAATGACCTTTGATTGGTCAAAGCCTCCCGTCACGGGCTAGATTTTCTGAAGCCTGAAAACCAAGCCAAGAGGAGGGGCTGAAGTAGAGGTTCTCTCTCAGGCCACTTAATTTACAATACATTGGATGAATGAGAGATTTTTTCCCAATGACACCAAAAAAAATACTGCCTACCCCACCTTTAACTTTTAACTGCAGTTTAGATGTACATAACAACAGAAGACAAGTTGGATGGCAGTTGCAGCTAAAAGTTAAACACAATTTACAAAAAATCCTGGTGCCTTTCTATTGATGGACGATATTAAATTTCATAAGGATTAGAGACTATAACTCTGTTGAACCAACACAGATATTGTGCACTGAAAAATCCATTACCACCGTTGGACAGAATCAATATTCTAGACATTTCCGTATCATTAAATACTTGGCCTCTAATACGTCTCCTTTCTCTGTCTGTATAGCAGAAAATGTCATGTCAAGCTCCACTGTGTCAGTTTAATGTTGTGTTGAGTGTGTTTGAGAAATAACACATTTCTCCAACCCCTCACCTCCATCCTACAGTCTACTTTCATGAAAAAGCACTGCTCGACCGGTCATGTGCACGCTGAATTTATCAGTGGAGAAAAGACACATGTTTTGCAAGATATGCACATTTGCATAGCAGCGAGGCCACAATGGACTTACAGACTTTATAATGCATATATCTAAAAGCACAAAGTAGTGGAGTAAATACAAAGTGCTGCACCTGCCTCCATCCCAACGTACTTGTAGATAAAAGGAAAGCAAAGAAATTGGTGCTAAAAAACAAACTTTACCATCTGACAAGCCTGCTGAGTAAGGCCTTTTCCAACAGTGAATCTCCCACTGACTGAAAGATTAAAAATACATGCTGCTCTCCTGCTCTCTTCCTCTCTTCAGTCTTTCTGCAGTCACAATTTGCTGGCCTCATTTCTCCTTCCAAATGTGTTTACCCAGTCGCCACTGAGCTTCATTCATCCCAACCTTCATCCCCTTTGTTCCTCCCTCCCTCCTTCCCCCGCCTTCAATCCATCCCTCAACCTTAAACCCCCTTCTGGATTTCTCTCTCCCTCTTTCTCTGCAGTATCTCGGTCGTTTTGTCTCTTTCCTCTCCTTGTTTCCCATGTCCTGACCTTTTTCTTTTTTCGTTCCCTCCTCCGCTCCTCCTTGTTTTGCTTGCAGCCCCCAGCTGAGTCCTGACACACATGGCTGACATTGGAAAGAAAACAAAGTCCATGATAAAAGTCATATGAAGCTGGAAGACAAAATAATAACACAGAGATTATTTACCAATCAGAGAAATCTTTGCAGGAAAACAGAGCATTTCTTCCAGAACCTTGTTCCGTTCACTGTTGTCAGAAAGATGCTTCAGATGACAGGAACCTTCAGATGACAGCATGCCTTCACCTCAGCCGTTGTTGGGATAGTTTTCAGAGCTGCTTCAAACACATAGTTGCACACATTCACTCTTAGGGGCTCAGTGCTGAGCTCCAACGCACTAAGACTGCTTTTGTTTAAGGAAGTAAGAGTGAAAAGAGGAACATTTCTGATTTCCTCCACCTGTTTACACTTTCCTTGTCGTATATATTCATGCAGTCAAATGTACCAAACATTTAGAAATTAAATGAAATTATGAAAGCGCTGTTCTGACAACCTACCTCGATTAAAGGATAAGAATTGTGTTCTTTTATCATTTTATTACTAACAAATTACTTCAAAACCTGCATAGACTGTAACTCAAACTTAAAAAAGAGCTGTACCGAAATATTTTCACTACGGTGATAAATGAGGCGCTGCAGCCAGAAAGTAGCAGCAGTTAGATATTAAATTCAGTGATAAGTAAATGTGTTTCAGGTTAAGGTGGTGAATTAACAAGCACATTTACTTTTATCTCCAGTGATCTGAGTTCAGGTCCCAGCTAGAGTGGAAAACGTTTAGTAGATGTTTTTGTTATTTCATCGTGAGGATGAACTTACTCTAACTTAAACATTCACTTGTTACTTGGCATCAAGGGCCACAACACCATGCGAATATCTCAAGACGATTAACATTTTGTAGCATTAAACTATAATCAATGCATATACAGTACAGATAGTACAGATAGATTTATTATACAGATAGTCATCCACAGTGCCGGAAGAAGTACTCAGATCTTTTACTGAAGTAAAAGTTGCAATACCACAGTGCAGAAATACTCTGTTACAAGTCAAAGTTGTGTGTGAAAATATACTTTAAGTACCAAAAGTAAAAGTACACATTCTGCAGAATGCCCCATTTCAGAATGATTGAATATTATGTTACTGCATAATACTTACTGGTGTGTTCATGTGTACATCACTTTTATGTTGCAGACAGTAGCGGAGGGGCTAATTTTAATTCCCTCCCGGGGATCAATAAAGTCTCATCTTAGCCTTTAATAATACATCAGCATTTATTTGTTGAGTACGGTTTGTATTATTAATCTGAATCTGCAAAGAAACTAAATTTATCAAATAAATGTAGAGGTGTAAAAAGTACAATATTTCCTTCTGAACTGTAGTGAAGTAGAAGTATTATAAAGTAGCAGAAAATGAAAATACAAGTACAAGTACCTCAGAATTGTTGCACTTTCCACCACTGGTCAGCCACATTCTCCTTGTTGGTTGTATTACATGTTGGCTGGTGAGGATGTGCACAAGTCATGAGTATCACAGTGTCGCTGAGGGTGCCTATACAACACGTGGAAAGATAAAGGGAAGTATTGTGATAAAGTCTAAATGTGTGCTTTTTTCCCCTGTTTCCTAGGTGTTCTCCGAGTCACTGTGAACATGGAGGCATCTGCAGTCAATCATGGAGTACCTTCCACTGTAACTGCTCCAGCACCGGCTACAGCGGAGCCACCTGTCAGAGCTGTAAGGGCACGAAGCTTCGCTGGTTATTGTTGTTTGAAGGTCACACACACTATGTGAACTGCATATTTTTGTGTGTACACGTGATTACAGTATGTTTGCACTTGAGTTTGCGTGTTTCCTGTAATGACACAGCTCGCCACTTTCAACTTGAGGTCTCTGCGGTTGTTGTTGTTGTGGCAGAAGGTCAGGTTGAGATCAAACCTCTTTCTGACAGTCATCGGCTCAGTCCAGAGGAAACCAGTCGACACAAGGGAGAGGAGCAGTAGAAACAGCGGTGGAGGATAAAGAAAGGTTATGAAAAAAGAGGGGCAAATACGACATCATGTTACATGGCTCTGCTGTAAAGGATTCTTTAGAGAAAGACGTTGTTAGTTATTTGCCTCTTCACCAAGCAAAATGTTTGTGTGCAAGTGTACGTGCTCTTCAGGAAAAATTAGAAATGACAGCCAAGATGTTTTCACAGCACTTAAGCAATGTAGTCTTCAATGTAGTCAATACAAATAAGAAGTGAATCACAAAAGGGTAAAGAAAGATCAATAACTTACTCGACTAGATTTTCCACGCGTTTTTAGGGTCCACTGAGCCTTCAAATGAATTATATAGAAATGGTGTTCCAAACCATTTAATTTATTTTTCAGGTTCAGTTCATCAGATAAATATCAGTCATAGAAATCTTTAGCAGGCCTGTTTGCATGTCAAGATGTCCTTTTGACTTTAAGATTGAAGACGTCAGCCTTACTGAGCACCATGGATCGATTTGGGGGCCCCTGCAGCCAGAGAATCCAGACTGACCGACTGTTATTAACATTTCTTGTAATAAGTCACAGACCTCAGATAAAGGAATAGTTTTACATCTTGGCATATGCGCTCATTCGGTCTCTTTCTGAGAGTTAGCTGAGAAGATTGATACCACTCTCACATTTATAGGAAGCTACAGCCCCATTATTCCTGGGCCTATCACAGTGACTTCCTTGTCACCATGAGGTGTACACTCATTTTTGTTTACTTCACAGTGTGCGCTTTGGCTACAGCATGCAAGCATAAAATCTATAGAACCAATTCAAGTATGTTTGATAGGAGAATACCTAATTGTGAAGAGGAGTGTCAGTGCGGCTCTGTTGTGGGAGGAAGCTTTGGATCTCTTTTCATCTCCACTGTGAACAAACTCCTGAAAATCCAATGCACTTTTCAACCAATAGCAGACAAAAGTAAGGATAGTGTCTACATAAATCTCTGTGCTGTTATGACGTTGATGCGCCGTGTGTCTCCCTCTCCTCAGCGATACACGAGCAGTCCTGTGAGGCGTACAAACACAAAGGCAACACGTCGGGGTATTATTACATTGATGTGGATGGCAGCGGACCCATCAGACCGCAGCTAATATACTGCAACATGACAGGTAGCTGACACACACACGTCAAAACACACCACGCAGGCCCCGTCGTGTCCACTCTCTTCTTCTTTCTCTCTCTCTTTCATCCAGCTTCTATTTCTGTCTGTCGGCCCTGCTGAGAAAAACACCTTAAAAAGGTGAATCCCCCCACACACTCACACAGAAGTTATTGTGTTTGTCTGTCCACCAGAGGACAAAACATGGATGGTGATCCAGCACAATAACACGGAACTGACCAGAGTCCGACCGTCGCTGGGAAAGAGTCAGCATTCGGCTCACTTTGAATATACGTCTGAGGAGGAGCAGCTGGCGGCCATCATTAGCCAATCAGAGCACTGCGAACAGGAACTGACCTACCACTGCAGGAAGTCACGCCTCCTCAACACACGGGGTAAGACTTGTTGATATTCTGTCACACCACATTATTTACATTGTTTAAACCTTTCTATAGACAAAAAGATTGTATTTCTGTGTGTTGCAGATGGCCCGCCACTCAGCTGGTGGGTGGGGGGTCCAGGTGTAGGACAGGTGCAGACTAATTGGGGTGGGGCTCCACCGGGCAGTCGGCAGTGTGCCTGCGCCCTGCAGGAGAACTGTGTCGACCCCAACCACCACTGCAACTGTGATGCTGGCCGCACTGAATGGTACTGTATATTTACTCATATCAGCAAAACACGCTAACAAGACAAGTGAATTATGCTGCTTTAAAAGAAATAAATCTGTCGGCTACTAAATGAATGTCCTTTCCCTACCTCCCAGGACGAATGACTCAGGCCTGCTGACCCATAAGGAGACCCTCCCTGTCAGAGCTCTGGTGCTGGGTGATGTCCAGAGGCCGGGCTCGGAAAGTGCCTACAGGGTGGGGAATCTCCGTTGCCATGGAGACAGTAAGTCCAGTTTAGAGCTCTCAATGTCACCTTGTACATGCTTTTGAAATGACGCGTGTGTGTGCGTGTCATGTCTGCTCTAAAATTGTATTTTCAAGACCATGAAGCAGTTTTCATTTTTTGCAGAAAATGTCTGGAACGCTGCTTTTTTTGACAAGGAGACGTCGTACCTCCACTTTCCCACATTCCACGGAGAGCTGAGCGCGGACATCTCCTTCCTGTTTAAAACCACTTCATCCTCCGGTGTCTTCCTGGAAAACTTGGGCATCAAAGACTTTATTCGCCTCGAACTCAGCTGTAAGTAAAACCTCTCAGGTTAGGTGTCTAATCCAGACTTCACTTAGATGTCAGAACAACCTGAGCAGGACAGACCATCCTGGGAGTTAAAGTTTCAACTGGATTGAACTCAGCTGGAGGTGACAATTCTTCAGTCCTTCTGAATAAAGTGCCGCCATTTATGTTCCCACCTCTGGGAAATCACTGCAGTGGCATTGTTCTAACTCGTTGCAATACATTTCCTTTATAACCACCAGAGTTTATAGTTCTCTGTGTCACTGTAGTGTATTGGTGTTGAAGGGTCATTGTACGGTAACACTTTATGATCAGTTCACATAGTGTGTGCCGTTTTAGCTGTACGTTATGACCACAGCTCTTGATAAAGTGTTTTATGTGTTACTGCAAATAAATCAACTTCATCCATATGGAGAGAGATAAATGAAACAAGATTTACAAATGTGTATGACTATTTTGGGAGTCATTTGTAGTGTTCACGAATGCATTTTACAAATACCAACCAATTTCAAGAAATCTAAAACAAATTTTACAAATTGATGCAACTCAACTTCTCTGTCAGTATTCTACATGGACCTATATATTTTTCCAACCGCATGTTCATTAATGTATAAAATGTATTGCATTACATCACATTAATTACATTCATGAACTTGAGGCTGGAAATATATATACACATGTATATGTTTTACATTAGTTCAAATTGGTTGGTATTGGTTTGTGAATTGTAAAATGCATCTGTTCATGAAAAACACGTGTGTCACCAGAACTGAGACTTGTTTCTCTCCACACACACCGATCAGTCATAACTTTATGAGCACTGACAGGTGAAGTGAAGAACATTGATTATCTGGTTACCATGACACCTGTCAGTGGGGGGGATATATTAGGCAGCAAGTGAACATTTTGTCCTTCAAGTTGATGTGTTGAAGCAGGAAAAATGGGCAAGCTGAAGGATGTGAGCGACTTTGACAGGGAAACAAACTGTGATGGCTAGACGACTGGATCAGAGCATCTCCAACACTGCAGCTCTCGTGGGGTGTTCTGGTCTGCAGTGGTCAGTACCTACCAAAAGTGGTCCAAGGAAGGAGAACCGCTGAACCAGCGACAGGGTCATGAGCTCGCTGATGCGCGTGGGGAGCGAGGGCTGGCTGAATGTTGTGGCTGATCGTCCAGCAGAAATGTTGCTCTGAGAATTAAGAAGTCAGGTTCCTGCAGGAAACTGACAGCATGTCAACTCTCTGAATGTAGCTGGTCATATATACATATATCAAAAAGCTTTGCTACCCTAAGCAGTGCTTTATCTCTGTAGCTGCTTGTCACAACCGCAGCAGTTTAGATGTTCAGGAGTCATTGTAACTGGTTGTTATGACAACTGCTCTTTAGTGTGACATTCTTGTGAACCGGTAGGTGTCAGTTTGTGTTTGCTTACTTTAGTGATACATTACTTTAGTCTGAATATATTTCTTATCAAAGTTCCAGTAGAGCTCATGTGTCAGCTCCACAGTCTTCTCTCCACAGATGGTGTAACTGTAGGCAGGAAGGCAGGAAGGCAGGAAGGGCTTCAGACTGAGCCTGGTTCTTGATTAAAGGGTACCAAGAGAAAAAGAGGGAGGCAGGGAGATGCAGAAGACAAGATGAATGGGTGCTCAGCAGGGACATTGTTGAATATGTAAAGTAAGTCTTGATTTTCTTCCTTCCCTGACGCAGCCTCCACCGAGGTCCTCTTCTCCTTTGACGTGGGTAACGGTCCGTTGGAGGTTCGCGTGGCGGCTGTCTTCTCGCTGAATGACAACAGGTGGCATCGCATTCGAGCCGAGCGTAATGTTAAAGAGGCATCGCTTCGCCTCGACGATCTCCCCGCTGCCACGCAGGAGGCTCCCGCTGATGGGCACATCCACCTGCAGCTGAACAGCCAGTTATTTATAGGTGTGTGTGTGTGCGTTTCTGTGGCAGGGTTGCTGCACACACTTAAAAATGCAATTAAGAGCCGTCGTTGTATGATCTCAATACTGATAACAAAACGAAACATATTCACACCATCTCATTTTCCATACATATGATTTCTTTTTTAAGTCACATCAGCAGTCGTGGACACATTTCTATTAACCTTTTCCTCCTTTTCAGTCTTCCATGAGAACCACGTCTCATTATAGCAGAGTGTTGGCGTTAGTGGCTGTCAGGCTTTTTCTTCTTGTATACCTCAGGACCTCTTGAATTGTTACAGAATTCCCTGCCTCTGCCTTCATCTCACGTTCTCTCTTTCACCCACATGCACACATAAAACTGACTCATGTGGTACACTTTGATTGACCCCAGGGAGGCTGGATGGTTTCACATCTTTGTCTCTTCTGCTCCTCCTGAAGAAAGCAGATAGCGACAGAAAGTGAACCCTCCAGCAAAACTCCACACTAAAGCTTTGCTTCCCATCCTAGTTCAGACTGCAAAGGGAACACATTGCAGTGCTGTCTCTCTCTGGTTATTGATCCACACTGAAACTGACAGATTTAAGCAAGATCAATCAGCATACACTTAATGGACTGAGAGAAAATCCTCACAAATTGATCAAAAATATCTTCAGGATGATGCAGTGAAAAGCTGCGTTTGTAGGGGTCAGTTTCCTTGCAGTAACCTTGGTACAGTGTTTGAACTCAGTCCATTAGTTAAGGTAGTCCTTTCCTGACAGCTCCTGATGAAACTCCAGGCCCTGATGGGAACCTCATCATCTCTGCAGTCCTGGAAAGCTGTTTATCTCATCATAACAGTCTTGAGGTTGCCTATTTGGCACTCTGAGACAATTATAATGTTGCAGAGCCTGAACTCTGAGGACAGTTGGAGGTTGTAATGCGAGAGGTGGGAAAACAATAACTTTCTGGAGTTTAAATTCTTCCCTAGAAAGAGGGGGGGGGGGGGATGTTTTCCTGTCACAGTCAGTCAGCCAGTCAGGCAGGACAAGCAGACAGGCAGATTGACAGCTCGCCAACTTTCCAGATATCAACAATCAGCATGGTGCTCGGCTGGCAAACAGACAGCCAGTAAAAAGTCAACTCCTTGAATTTCTCACCTGCCAGTTTGTGTTTCACTGTGTTTCATCACCTCATCTTTTTAAAAATTCAGTTTGAGGGTGGTGACAAATCTTTGTTTCTGGAGGTGCAGAGTATTTTCAGCTGTTAATATTAAAATCATGCATCAGTCAGTGTCGCTCCTCAATTTGATCACAGAGATGATATGATTAGCTTTCCTTTCATTTCTGTACCATGTGAAGATACTCTTGAAACATGCTTGGGTTGTATAATCCATCATAGAGAACATCATGTCTGCACTTATTTTTGATAAAGTTATATCACTGTTATGAGGTTAAGCAGTTCAGACCTTTAAGAGTAAAGTCGTATGGCTGAAAATTGCCATAAATTGTCACAGTTGGCATCAACCTTTAAAACCTGCACCTTTGTGCATGAGCAATGTATTCAAAAGTGGGGAAAAAGGCTGATTCAAACACACATTTATTGTATTGCTGACATGATAGTCAACTAATCGATTAGTCAGAGTTAGAGAAAAGTAATCTGCAACAATTTTGATAATAGATTAGTTGCTTCAAGTCATTTATCAAGCAAAGATGCCAAATATTTTCTGGTTCCAGCTTCTTAAATGTGAGGATTTACTGCTTTTCTGTGTTAGCAAGCTATTTGAATATATCCCCTTGTGCTTTGGGAAACTGAGGTTTGTTTTTTTTAATAGACTGAATGATTAACCCAGGTTATCAAAAACCCTAGAGAGAATATTTGTGAAGAGAAGAGAAAAAGAAAAGGAAATGGAGAACAGATGAGATGCCTCCCAGCATGCTGAAGTTTATCCTCTCTGTGTGTCATCAGGCGGCACGGCGTCCAGGCAGAAGGGCTTCCGGGGTTGCATTCGCTCTCTGCAGCTGAATGGCATCACCCTGGACCTGGAAGAGAGAGCAAAGATCACCCCCGGCGTTCAGGCGGGATGTCCAGGGCACTGCAGCAGCTATGGCTCACTCTGCCAGAACCGAGGTCGCTGTGTGGAGAGACCCAACAGCTTTTCCTGCGACTGTGGTCCATCTGCTTACACTGGAGCCTTCTGCGACAGAGGTATGTGGGCTTTGTCACCAATCTCCCAGCAGCACCTGGTGCCATCGCCGAGACGCACTGCAGAATAATCTATGCGCTAATAATGACTAAATTGCAAACACGACAGGCAAAAGATTCAATTCAGACACATTACGATAACGCAGATTTGTTTTCAGCACTTATCCATCTTTGTATAGTCTAATGGAAAGCCGTTCTAATTTGAGAGCTCAGTCAACTCAACCATTTATAGCTTTGTTAGTTAGCAAAAGTTAAAAAGCTGCTGACCTCCAACATGGCTGCCTGAATATGTGTTACAGTGCAGCACCTGGAAGTGGTCTATAAATAAATCACACACACACACACACTTAGAGAGACAAGGAGAGAACACACTAAAGAGGTCACACACATACCCGAACAATTATACACACACAGACTATATGTACAGGAAGCCCTACATTCCTTCGGTGCACACTGCACCACTTCCTCATCCGTATTATACACAGCTGCTAAGCATCTTGATCCCGCAGATTAAAATTGTTTGATAGTAAAATGGAAAGCAAGATTTTTAGTAAAAGTTTTTTTTTTCCAAATGTACCCTTTTCTCGAACTTACCCTCAACACCAATCATATTCAGTTATATTCAGAAGTTTTACACTCATTACACCTTAAATTGCAACTCCCCAGTTTTGTTGGTAAATAAGCAACTTGAAGAGCTTGACCAAACACTCATCCGAAATAGTCTCTCCAAAATCAGCTTCCCAAGGAGACCTGATATGAGTCGTGCATTCGTTGTTTGGGGCTGACAGGGTGGTAACATAAGGGTGACACAAGTCCTGTAGAGACGTTCACTGGTATCAAGGTTTTGAAAAGCCTTCTCCACAGCCGACAGAGAAACCCCACTGGGGTGCAACTTAATAGCAGAAGTAAACTGCATATTTTGCAAATATCTGAAAAAGTTGTGCAGAAAGCAAGATGACAACACATGTTTCTCGTCTTATTGGCATCCTGATGGAGACATTCTGTCAGAGTGTTGCATACGGACCACACGCCTGGACTTCCTGTTAAGTTGTCACAGGAACATTGAGTCATCACGTCAGCACGGTGACACAGACTCATATGTATTCAATAATTAACAAGCCCCAGCTGTGTTGCCTGTTTGGAGCTCCACAGGTTGATCTGTGACCGAAATCACAAGTCTGATACACGACTGTTTTTTAATTAGCAGCAAAAATTTGCGTTTCACCCGTCAGCTGCTTTCCTTTGGCTGCTTTTTCACAAGCTCACTAATTAGATGTTGTCAGATGTTGAGGCGCTGTACATATGAATCACTGATACGGCCCCTCTGACATTAGTTGTTACTTAGATGCAGCGTGATTTTTTCCAGTTAAAGGGGTTTTATTTTGGTGGGGTTTTTTTCCTTGTCTGAATCGAGGGTCTAAGGTTAGAGTGTGTTGTATGCTGTGCAGATTTTAAAGCCCCTTTGGACTAAATAAATAAAATTTACTTGAAGACAAATCATGAAGTCAAATGCAAATCATACCGTCTCTTGGAATCAAGTGAAACGCTTGCGAGTGCATGCACAGAACAAAAGGTTATTGGGCCTAATCCCCAGCTGCAAACCAAACTTTCCCTTTAGTTAAACTCAACTTTTAACAGCCAAATTCAATAATGCACATCCCACATGTACCTTATTTACAGCTACAAATAAGGCGACCGCTGCAACTCCGTTTTCTAATTAAACTTTGACATTATCTCGCTCCCTGCAGAGGTTTCAGCCAGCTTCAAGTCTGGAACATCTGTCAGCTACGCCTTCAAGGAGCCGGTGCTGAGCGAGCTGAACAGAAGCAGCGGCGCCCTGCCCTCATCCATCTACTCTGACATGACCCTGAGAGCAGAAAACGTCTCCCTGAGCTTCAGGACCAGCCAGAGTCCCGCTCTGCTCCTCTACGTCGGCTCCTACCACAGAGAGTACCTGGCTCTGCTGCTCAACAAGCAAGGTGAGCGCTCAGATCCTCTTACCTGTATTTTAGGTGTTTCTGTTGATACTTACTTAGTTGTATCTAATCGTCTTTCCACTGAATGAAGGAGGCTTTTGTTTCTTCCTCTATTTTACCCCGCATACATGCTCCACAGCTTTGTAACATGTTATTTTTGCTCTTGTTTACTTCACTGGATTTTGCTGAATGGCCCTTAATGCTCCTGTATGGCAGCAATACTGATGGTGATTGATGCTGTCACACTTTTCCACAATATAATGTCTCAGTGGCTACAGATCCTTTGAATTAGCATGAAAGAAGTATATTTTGAGGTATGAAAACTTCTCAATGTGATGCTTTGCTGGAAGGCATCATGTAAAGCCTCTTAACTGTTGGATAATGAAAATGCATCAACTCAAAATAAAACAGATGTCACATGGAAGATTTTAATCAACATATCTGACTTAGGTGTTTGACACATTTTTAACATATTAACAAGGCAAAATGAAAAAGAATGTAAAAACTTAATTTATGTCATTATCAACATAACTCAAGTTGAAAATGTATAGTATGTGCCAGTTTACACTTAGCTGATATTAATGTAGTCTAATTCTGACAGGTATTTCTATTTTGTCCACCCCATTTATACAACAAGTCCTCCAACTTTATTGACAAAATAGGTTTTATATGTAACAGTCGCAGTTTGGTTTAAGTTTAGGCACCAAATCTACTTAAGTTAAAATAAGTTACATAACTAACGCACTTAACTTATGTAACAGTTAAAATAAGTCGATGTTAACTTTTGGTTTCACACGGGACACAAATATCGGTCTCCTGGGTGAAATTCTTCTATCCACCCCAGCCTCCTCCCTATGCGGACTTTGTCGCTCTTTATAGGTCACCACCTAACAATAAATGGGTCATAATAAGCTGCTTGCACAGCCGACCTGTACAGCCATATTTTTGGGGAGGCTAAATAATAGAAACAGTAACAACTTGTTTGCTTTATTTTAAGCATCTTTTACCGTTTTCTGTTTTATTGCTTTCTGTGCATCCTGTGTCCTGATTTATCCAAAGCACTTAGTAAACTCTATTTATATAGCACCTTTTTAAAAACAAAGTTATTATCTTATGAACCAGCACCTTATTAAAATAACAATAATTTGTTGCATTTTCAGTGTATTTAGAAGGATTATTTATTGCATTAATATTGTCTTATGAATCAGCAATTACATCCAACAATACACTGAAGGCAAGACAACTCCTCTCTGTTCTCTTTCTGCTCTCATTGTTTCCTTTCATCCAGTTCTTCTCTCCTCCATTCACTTCCATGTTTAATCAGTCAGAAGAGCGGCAAGTAGGCTCATTTGAATTGGAAATACAAAAGAAGGCTGATGAACCTATTAAAAGTGGGACTCCACCTAGATTAGCTGTACATAGACTGAAAAGGCTGTTTAATAACCCCGACAGGAGGAAGCTGGTGACCAGCAGGCCATTCGAGTCACCATCAAGACTCAGGAACAGGTCTGTTTTGGTGATAAAACTAACTGCACCTGTGTACACATGCCACCCTTTCTTTCATAACTTTAAAGGATAAATCTGGTGAAATGTGTCTTATTGTCAACAAGTCCCAGGAAAAGGCCAAAACTAATAACGAACTGAGCCTCTTAGTTTTGTTTGCCTGATGTATTGTATTCCTCTGTGCCACAGAGCTCCATTGTTTTCTTAAAAACACATCAATGAGCCACACTGGGCGAATCAATCCCACATAGTCCGTATTACTCCACTGCAGAGTCCCCAGCAAATACACTACAACACTCCTGTTGAGTAACATTTACTGAAAGCTGCAGTGCCCAGCTAATTAAGGAAATTATGAAGAGAAAAGTATACATTTGTGACCCCTTTTCAAAGAGCTACACCTTTAACAGAAACCAGTGCGCTAAAGATTTGTTCATAATAAAAAAAAAATTGCCTGTCTTGTCCTTTTAAAGCATCATTCTGGTGGTTTTCGCCCATCTGAATCTGCGGGAGACACAAAACATGATTTACTAAACCATCACGGTGAACAATAACTTCTTGCCCCTCTTGTTCTTTTGTAATAGTAACATCATTGTTGTAAAGCAACAATCTGATAAAGATTACAGAGCTGAAAAAAAGGCAGAAGACAAATAAAGCAACAATATAAATTATATCATAAAATATACTATTGCGCGTAACTGCAGTATTTCTTGTATTAAAAAGAAGGGATAGAGGTTGTTTTTTAGCAGCTGACTCAAATGCTGGGACTTCATTTAGCAGCTGTGCATACGGTTCATTCCAAGACGTAGAATGAAAAATGTATCCGTTTCTTCTTGTGTTTGAAAATGTGCTCACATTCAGAACAACCCCTGATGAGGCAACAAACTCCAGGCAGTAGATCATTGCCGACAAACCAATTCCTAAATTACAGATACACAAACTCTACTGCCTACTGTATTATTGGAAAGATTGTAAACTATCGTTCCTGAAGACATTTCCGGGGGTTTTTTTGGACAACAGGCAATGTAATTTACTGAATTTAAGTTGTTCTGTGGCCAATGTGTATTTTGTGTTCCGCAAATCTATATTTGAACATCACGTTCTGTATGTTTATTAATCTTTGGACAAACAGCTCGGCTCCTACCCTACTGAATTTACTCAGCAGATGCAACGTCTGTTCCTGAAAGTAAAAATGCTTCAGCAAGAAAACAGGCACACGTGGAAACCTGATGTTAACAAATTGTTGAAAGGTGAAAAGTTCAGCCATCACCAGCTTTCCTCCACCTACAAGCTGCCTGACAGTCTCCGTGTCAGCGGCATCCGACACCTTCCTCTGGCTTGTTAATCGTGGTCATTACAGTGTGAACACGCTGCAAAACTGCCTCTCACTATTCTTCATCTCTTCTCCTTGAAAAAGATGTGGTACAAAAGGCAAGGCGTTAAGAGTTAAAAATAATTAGCAGGGCTGAAAAAGATGAATAATGCATCCTTCGAGAACTTGGGAGAAGTTTTTCTCTTATTCTGTATTTGCTCTCACGCTCGTCAAAAAGCTTTAATATGCACTTTTTAGTATGCATTTGCACTGTTAAATGGAAAATACTTGGCTCTTTATTCCATTATTGGCAGTACTTTGCCCTATTTTTTCTAAATATTTTATTCTTTCTGGTTTATTATTCTGCTGCTGTTGCCCTGGAACATCCAGGTCTCTCTCGATGCATATTAACACATCTCTAATATAAACTTCTGTTAAAGTGTACGATGGGTATGAGGACAGATGAAAATATATTTTCAGGTTCTGCTTATAATTGGGTGGCATTTTAGCAATTTATAAGTGAATATCATGAATATTCAAAGCGATTGTATACATAATATTTTGTTCATTTGTTTTTTGTCAGGAAGAACTTAATCTGATGGCTATTTTCTTTATTATGTAGAGGCCATAGTACATTAGGTTTTCTTACATAATAAAAGGCTGCTTTTGAGAAATGTCGTATGAGAGAGATTTCATTTTAAAAGGCTTTATTTGTTAATTGGGAAGTCACACCTTCTTCTGTGTTTGAGCCACACAAGAATGTACCAGTGTTGTGTTTTGTTGATCTGTGTGTGCAGACAAGCTGGAGGTGAGATACAGACTGGACAGCAGCAAAGATGCAGAGATCCTGAGGAGCAACGTGAGGAACCTCGCCAATGGACAGCTACATTCTGTTAGCATCAGCAGACTGGCAGACTCGGTCTCTGTGCAGGTAACACACAGCATGAACTATTGCTCTCAGTCAGTGTTAAACCCCGAGTCATCCTGGTGTTCTCGGCACCCTCTCTGTCAGTCGACTTCAGTGTCCAGCAGGACGAGAAACGCGGGAGAGATTCAGGAAATACTCTCAAACACCTCTCAGGGCGCTTTTTCTCATACTTTCAAAATAAGACTTTCTCTGCTAGCATTGGGTTCTACATCCACCTGCTTAAAAATGCTCAGTTGGGGTTGGCAGGTCCCTGTTTAATACATTATACTACCCTCGGGGCCATGATTAAAAGATATAGGTGGACCTATCCAAATATCAGAGCATTGTAACAATGGTTTGGGTTTAAATGACTCATCCGTTACGGTGTCGCAATGGTTATGGTTATGAAACAATTGGTCATTTGCTCGTCGTTACAGCCTCTAGAGGAATTTGACACTTGAACTTAAACAAATGTCATTTTGTCGCTTCTTGGAAGGACAGTCTCACTAATTGTCATCCTAAGTGCCGGAGGTACGATAGCCAGAATTTCTACCCGTCTTCCTCTATTGCATCCCTTTGTTCTGTGTTCTATGGTTGGTTCGTCAGGCTCGGATAAACATGTACCAAGTTGTGCGATCATGAGAAAAATCCTCAAAACTAAAGCATTTTCATCTTCTACAACGTGTCATGTCCGTTGCATAATTTTCAGTTCCAGTGATGAACCGAGTCATTTTGAAGCGAAACCTTTAATTTTCTTTCAGATTGACCAGAACACCAAAGAGGACTTCAACCTGACATCTGATGTAGAATTCAATGCCATCAGGTCACTAATTCTTGGCAGAGTGCATGGTAAGTGAGACAGGTACAAAAACCCAGACAGGGCCCTTCAGGCTGCAGCTGCACTCAGACTAATTTCAGAGATGTTCTGGCTTATCAGACAATGATGTATTAGAAATGGTCATCATGATGGTTGAATCCCCAGTGCAGCTGCTGTTTAGAAGGTATAGTAGGTAAAGAACAAATATAGAAATAAATAAAAATGTTGGGCACTCTCAGCAGTAAGATAGGACATAATTCAACTCGCCACTATTGAAGAGGTGGTGGGTTGGACATGAGAGAAGTGAATCAAACTAGATGGTCCACCTGTTAACACAAGTAATGCAAGAGAATAAGCGAGAATAACTGAACAAAATATATGAATATTTATCCCATTCCTTCACTCATTATGAAATTATGCTTTTAGGGTTCTGTGTGGGCTTAAAAATAATATTTCATAAAAACAATATAAGGCAGCCATTACTTGGCAGCTAATGCAGGATTTCATACAGTGAATAATAAAAGTTATTTTGTTGCAAGTAGAGAAAACAGATTTTCTTTAGTGCCAAGATGTATTGCCCCAACATTGCTCTGTATATGATCAGATATCTGCATATGAACGCAGAATCTGTAGGCAAGGGACAAGAGTTTGGTATCGGAAGCGTTTCGGTTTCCGTTTGTGGACTGAGAAGTATTGACCAATCACGTTTAAGCAGGCTTCGGTGGCATGCAGGTAAAGTCCCTGTGGAGAGCAAAACAGATTCGCTTTTTATTACCTTTCCCTTTATTTATCTGCATTCAAGTCGTCGTCAGACTTCAGCCAATGGGTTCTGAGATTGCTAATCGCACTGTAAAACAATGACCAGCACATGGAAGAGGAAGTCCGTTATCCGGATATCTGCTGGCTACACCGCAAGCCTCGAAACATTGGCTGTTCCCCCGAGAGGCTAAATCACCATCAGACGATGGCCCCTAGGTTCCGAGATCGCTCTGTATTATGCCACTTCTGCTGACCACAGAGCAATTTTAAGGCCAGTGCTCATTACGTACAGCATGTACTGTAGTTTTTACCAGACAATCTATTGGGCAACGATGAATTCTGATCATTCCTCTGCTGGTAATTCTGCAACTCAGCTCAGTAAGAAGGCTTTTTCTATCTTGTTTGCCGCTGTGTCTGTATAGAGTGTCTACGCGACAACTTTTCAGACTTTCCAGGCAGACAGGGCACTCGTACTGCTAAACGTATAAAGCAATAACACCTTCAAGGATGTTCCCTTGTGAGGTTATGTCTTTCACCACATGGTCCACCTCTTTGGACCAATAATCAGGGACCTCTTGAGTATGACAAGTCCATTGCAGTATTATTCGTCACTGAAAGCCGTAGCAGTACAGTGCTTTGGTTCTTCTGTATACAGTAGGTTTATCGTAGTGTTGAACAATTAATCTTTTGCCTCCGACTCTCAGACAAAAACAAAGCAGATATACTGATGATTTAGCCACTGCATTAACCGACATCCAACTAAACCAGGCAGTCGGCCTGAACAGTTATAGACTATTCCACCAAAATACCTCTGCGCTTGTTTTCTTCCTTCCTGGTGTGCCTGTTAAACGGACCAGACATGTAACAGACAGAGAGCACCACTGTCATTTACTTTGTCATGACCTAGTTATGTTCCTTTTGAACAGCGCCTTCAGAGAAATAGAAAAAACCTAAGAAATAGGTTGTTAATAAGATGAGGCCCTGATCCAGGTGTGGCACTGCCACTGCAAACCCACTATATAAATTGTTCTGCTCGTCTTTATCAGCATGCTCTGAATCAGCCAATAAGCATCACGCTCTGTGTTTCTCTGTCTCTCCAGACTCTGGCGAGTTGGATGCGGAGCTGTCTCGGCTTGCCTCTCTGGGTTTCACAGGCTGCCTGTCTGCTGTCCTCTTTAACTCCATCTGCCCTCTGAAAGCTGCTCTGCTCCACCCAGGCACCGGCTCCATCATCATTACTGGCCCGCTGGTGCAGTCCATTTGTGGCTCCACTTCAGCCAATCCCTATGCAGCAGAAACCACACACCACCTGTCAGGTCAGAAGAAAATGTTGTTTTCTTCTTTATTGGCATTGTCACTCCATTTAGGCTGATTAAATAAAGATTAAATAAATAAATACATTTACACTTTCAAGTCATTGCAAGTGTCTCATGAGGGAAAAAACAAATCCAATATAATACACCACAGTTTCCATTTAGCCACATACAACATGTGCGTCTTTGTTGGCCAGATCACAAATCTGTCAGCATTCTGTTTTCCTCGGCTACACGCAAATCGAGGTAATTCACCTGAAGCTGTTGGCAACCGCAAAAAAGCAGGAGAAGGAGAGTAACTTGTGCACTTAAGACTCATTTTAGATGTTTAGCTACGACAGTAACAGCTTGCTGGTTTGATTGCCGATGCAGATGTTTAAAACTTAGAAATGGCCTCCTCAAATACATCCAAAAACTTTTTTTTTTTAAATAGAAAGTGAGGAGAATTCAAACTTAAGTTCGACTTAGACGAGAAAGACAAAGGTTTTGCTATACAATGAACAGTCTAGGCCATCTCGGACTGTTAGAAGGACCATCAGGGAAATTGTTTGGATTTTCGACATCACCTTCAGGGTCCATACAAAGTTTTGATAGTTTGGAAAATGTTATTCAAGGTTAGGAATAAGCTTTGAACATTGAAAAACAAGGTTAGCTCTTGGGAGCTCTCAACTGCCTATAGCTGGTTATTAAACAATGCAGATCTGCCATGGGATGGCCAATAAAAAACAGAGAATAAGTTGCGTTGAGCCTTAAACTTTATATTACTGCTTCGTCACCAATTACATTATATATCCTTCCCAGCCCACACACATTAATCAGAACTTGGTTGCGCGGTTAGTTATCGTGTGCGCGCACACAGCCCAGCCCTGTCGCTCATCTCCCACGGGAGGCGCACCAGCGTAGTAAGTAGAGGTGTGTGTGTGCCGGCAGTCTTTATAAACCTCCCAGCCTCCTGATCAGCTGAGGAGTTACACCTGTGTGCGCTCAGGGCACCAGGTGTACAGAATCATGACTGAGTGGCTCGGAGCACCTGACTGACAGCTTATAACCAGCTGATGGACAGATCTGTCATTGTGAACCAGAAAGATGTATAGAAAATGTTTGATTTTTAACTTAAACTGGTGTTTCATCATCTACACAATCCCTCATGTAAACCAAAAGTATTTTAATATTCCCAACATCGTGTGGTTGTTGTCTCCTGGAATTCATAGTAACAATTTTGATGTGATGATAAAGGCTTTGAGAGTCTGGAAATTGCTTGGTTTAGTTACCTTGGAAGTGCTTGACTTTTACTTCAAAAAGAGGACTCTCAAATCTAAAACTAACTGTGGCACACACACGCACACACACACAAAGTGGGAATAAAAAAATAGAAACTTAAACAACAAGAAACAAGAAATCATGAATAAAAAAATAACTGGATTGGAAATCAATCTAAAACATGTCCTTTGTAGAAACAATAATGTAAAACATACAGATTTGTAGTTTAAGAAGGGTATGTTTCCCGGGCTGAGGTCTCTCTCAGCTGACATTTGTTGCAAACATCTGGATTTTCTGATTTAACAGGACAGTAGCAAACCCAAACTCCAGCCTTCATAATGCTTCTTCAAAAACCAGTGAGTGACCTCACAGACACTATAGCCCAGCCTTTAAGGTGTATGCCGCAGCACCATGCAGGTTTCTGTGTGGGTGCTGCCTCTCAAACTTTACAATGGGACCGTTGGGTCTCTACTAATGTAACGACGCTGGGTTATTGGCCAATGAGGCAATAAATTCAGACCAGGGAAGAGAGTTGCCTTTGCTACATCTTCCCCCCTGTGGTCACTCATACAGAGAATTATGTGATGTCCTGTGGTATCTAATATACCTTCTCTGTACAGATGGTAGGCCTGTATATGAGTCCTATTTGCACCTACATGTCTCCTTTGAGCATCTTCGATCAACATTTCTATTTTTCACATCACAAACGACCTCCTTGCCCCATTCCTTTTTCTTTTATTCTTAACTCTTCACCCTCATTAGCTCTTTTGTCTTTCTCATCACTCTTTTTTTTTCCCCCTTCACGTCTGCATCTCTGGCTCTCCTTTCTACCCCTTCCGCCTCTCTCTGTGCTGCAGGCCAGTCTGGGTCCGTGGGAACAGGGCAGCCTTTAGTGAATGCCATCAGGAGTGACTCTGCTGTAATCGGAGGTACTGTAGCAGCGACGTCTTTCACTGCCACACGGCCACTATCATCAAGCATGAGACAGAAACGGTCTGCAAAGCAAGCAGGGATGATGTGACGTGGAGCTCAGTTAAGATGCAGTTTAAAACTCCTACCAGGCCTTTTTACACCTCGGTACAAAAAAACTTCAGATGATGTGTAGAATTTAAGTTATATTACAAATATGAATGTGCATATTTGAGTTTTGTGGAGAACCTTACTTTGTGTTGAAATATTAATTGGTTTTGAGGCAGGAGCATTTTCATAAAATGTGCAGGCTGTGTAGCAGTTTAAATGAAAGCCCTGAGTTGTCATAGCACACAAAGGAAACCACTACTAATTAGAATACAAATGAGTTTATACTCCAAGTACAACGACTGTACTTTTTTATTTATTTATTTTTTTTATTGCCAACATCGGTGCAGAGACCTTCTAATAGCTTAAATTGCCCGCGGGAGCCTGGAGAAAATGAGCTGACTGCACCACTAATGACGGAGCGAAAGCAATCAAGTGTTTTCTCGCAGCCTGATGGGCCACTGACCAGTTGCTTTTAAGTGGGAGTTTAATTTATAATTTGGTTCTTAACTTCTAATCTGTCCCATTTGAATAACAAGATTTATAAAGCCACAGAGCGTCATTATATAATCATCAAGATTCAAAATGTAAAATATGATTGATTCCACAACTTTACAAACTCTCAGAAACAGATGCGTTTCACACACTGACACTTATATCACAACAGTACAGTATGTAAATATAACTTGTGGTGTGCTTGCGATTGGTTCTGGTCGGTATATGGGCGGGACCTCGATTAATCACTGTGGCTCCAAATGCCGTCACCAGCGCAAGATGGCAGCGCACGTATCCTGGATTTATTGGCTTTATTTCTGTGCAGTGGGAGACAGTGGGGACACGTTGTCCATCTTTATATACAGTCTATGGGGTCAATTCTTATGCAATCAGTAATTGTTTTGTATTTGCACCAATTATGTAGATTTGTTTTTCACTCTGTCAATGCAAAGAGATGCTCTTTCAAGTATAATTCCCTAATATAAGTATATAATATGAGACCCACATTCCCTCTGCTGAGCCGCTATAACTTTAGCCATTTTTCTGCCTTGCAGGTGTGATAGCGGTGGTGATCTTTGTGGCCGTGTCTGCGTCAGCCATAATGGCCCGAGTCCTCTACCGGAGGAAAGGGACGTGTCAGAGCCAGGAGGTAAAAACAGTAAAGCCTGAAGACAGCCCGGAGCTGGCGTTCAGCAGCTCGCAGAACGGTCCGAGTGAGAGCCAGAAAGAATATTTTATTTAGGTGGTTTGACCTGCTGCTGACCTGGCAGCGTTGGAGCCGAGGAGCCGGACGGAGACGGACAGAGATGCCTTGTCAAGCCTCAGTGCTTCACGCTACAAACTGAGACCGAGCAGCGGCTCAACAAGACAGGAAGAGACAAACAGAACTCTACACTCCTGTTCTGTCTTCTTTTGTGTCGTTTTTTTTTTTTGCTTCCGTGGTTGTATTTTTGTATACATTGTATAGAAACGCACAAGAACAAACTGTTGAATTTATAATACGTCAATAATGTCAGTTGAACAACTGTAAATATTTAATGATGTAAATCTTAAAATGATGACTTTATATCGGTCAGTCCTTTCTGTCATATTGAAATTAAGTGATTAAATGAGGAACTGTATTTGTTATTTATGCAATTGTTGGTATGAAAAGTTGGATCTGGGGTGACTAAAATATTTCCCGCCATGGATAATGAATGTTTGCTGTTTTGAGTGAGTGAGCCCAGTTAATTCAATTTCCAGTCATTTTCATGGTTTTTGTGTTTTTGGTGTTTTGTTCTTTTGTACCTATTTTATGAGCTTTTTTTTTTTTATGAGATTTTCTCACCTTGGCTCTCTTTCATTACAGCTTGAAGCAAAGCTTAACTCATATTTACTTCCCTTTCTATCCCTTTTTTCTTGATTTTCTTCTTGCCATGCCTTCCTGCCTGCAGCTCTCAGTGTAGTTCTGAATAGTAAATGTATTGAGAGACAGTAAATCTATTGAGTGACAGCCTTTCTGTTGCCAACATCATTCCAACAAAAATGTTATGTATCTTTTAAACACAAATGTACTTTACTGAAATGCAGATTCAGAGAAGCAAAACATGTATGAAAGTGTGAATATAAAAATAATGTTGGATCAGCAGATGGAGAGCAAAATACTTCGTGGAAAGTGACTCATTAAGGTGTCATTCAGGGCCAAACAGACACGAAGGCAGACAACTCACAGACACGAAGGCAGACAACTCGGCTAGCGTGTTGCAGCTCTTGTGCTTCTATGCAAAATTTCAAGGACTGGAGTTGGAAGAAATAGTGCTGTGACCAGACAGTATTATGCCACTTCATCAGCACAAAATTTAGTGTCTGCAGAAAATCTTTCATAGCGAGTTAAAAGCCGTCATACAAACAGCCAACAAACTGCCACTTGGACAAACCTGACATCTAAAAAGTTGGGAAATAGAATATAGTACAGTATGTTGTGACAAAGCTACATCATCTGTAAAGCTACAATACAATACACACACTGAGGACATGGGAGCTTTATACTTCATATTGTGTGAACTGTTTGGATGTTTACTTCAAATTGTTTTGAGGAATCAGTTTCTGGTTTTGGTGTCAGAAGTTACTATGACAACATAATGATCTTGACAGTATGGAGGGTAATTGTACTTAAGTGACTTGCTGTAAGATATTAATTTGTACAGATGTTTTAGTTTCACAGTTCAGTGAAAATAAAACATTTGGTCTTTTTCTGAGGCAGTCTTTTCAATTCAATTTGACTTCTATAGCGCCATATAAAGTTATCTCAGGGCACTCTTTCATATAGAGCAGGTCGAGGCTGACTCTTTATTTACAGAGACCAAATGCTCCCACCATGAGCAGCACTAGGCGACAGTGGCAAGAAAAAACTCCCTTTATAACAGGCACAGGGCTCACCTGAGTCAGCCCTGCTATAAGCTTTATCAAAGAGAAAGTCTTAAGCCTACACTTAAATGTGAGGAGGGTGTCTGCCTCCCACACACAGACTGGGAGCTGGTTCCACAGGAGAGGAGCTTGATAGCTAAAGGCTCTGGCTCCCATTCTACTTTTAGAGACTCTAGGAACCACAAGGAGCCCTGCAGTCTGGGAGCGCAACGCTCTGGTGGGGTAACAGGGTCCTATGAGCTCTTTAAGATATGATGGTGCCTGACCATTAAGGGCTTTGTAGGTTCGGAGAAGGAGTTTACAGGGAGAGAAGCTAATATTGAAGAAATATGAACTGTTTTCCTGGTTCTTGTCAGTAAAGGTGCCGCAACATTTTGGATCAGCTGGAGCAGCCTGATAATCAGGAGTTGCAATAGTCCAGCCTAGATGTAACAAATGTATGGACTAGTTTTTCTGCATGTTTTTGAGACAGGATGTGTCTGATTTTTGCAACGTTACGTACGTGAAAAAAGGCAGTCCTCGAGGTTTTCCCTTTACTTTCAGCTGAATTACAATGCACTGCACTTTCATTGCTTTATTAACCTTCCTGTTCTATTTTGATTCTTTTGAGTCCTTGTCAAATGAGAGTTGAATCAATGAACACGACACGTTGATCAATCAACGACTTTAAAAACACCTAGCAAAAAGCAGCATCATTGGTGGTTCAGAAACCTGATGTCCGAATCAATTCTCTGTTAAATGAAGCTGAAACACAGCACATTTAATTACCATACATTTACATCTGTGCATGTTTGGCCCTTTTAAAGTTGCCACTGGATGGGCCTTTTCTTCACCATATGACATTTCTGAAAGACATTAATATGCGTCTGTCTGCAGAGAGGCGATAACTTCACCGCCTGCTGCTTTGTGAAGCATTCAGGTGCTGGAGATGTCAGGCTAATTCTTGTCACAGGCCCGCCTAGTCTGTCTCTCCGTGCTGAAACGATAACACACGGACACACAGCTCTGAGATGTGATGGGGCCTCCCACCGCCTGCCTGTGCTATACACACACAGGACTCTGGCGATCCAGATGACTGGGTGGCTGTCAGTGGGTATTATTTACAGACAGGGGTGCATCCATGCCTCCAATAACACCTCATTAGGGAGAACAACAAGAAGATGTGCTGTAATGACACATGCTGCAGCACCAAGAAGGGAAATACAATCAGATCATGAGTCAAGATGTAGGAGTATTGTGGCGGCCCGGTTGGCAGAGGTAAGGTCCACCAGAAAACAGACACTTGACAACAGTCTCTTCAACTTAAAGTGTCCTTTAATAAGACAAAAAGGTAAGGGAAAGGGGATGAGGCATAATTGTTGCCGTCTTCAGCCCAGGACTTGCTTCATTCTCAATCCGATGCAGTCCTCGGAACCACAAAGCAGATATCCATCATTTGTGTTGTGTCTCCGTCAGTTTCCTTCTTCTCAAGATCGCGTTCTGTCCACTCTCTTCTATTCTTTTATCTCCTCTTCTTCTAGACGTTTTATGACGGTTGGCAAACAACGTCATGGCACATTACTGCCACCAACTGGTTCCTGTTTCCTACGGCTGTCTAACTGCAGTGACTGCCTCCACAGGTGGGGCCGCCCTCCTCTCTCAGGTGGTTGTAATCTAGTGGTTGGGTAATACACTCCTCCTATCACCGCCTCTGGTGGTTAACCAGCTTCCCCTAACTAAAGCAATGAATCAGGTGGGAACAGATTATCTAAGGGGCACCACTACTTTTATGTAGTTTAAGTTTAAGTAGAGTAGTTTGTGTATTTCCAGACTGAGATAGGTTTGGGCATAAAATGTGAGGCAATGATACATTGATTACAATCCATACTATAATAGTGTCCTTGTCTTGTCGCCTGCCCAACCCTGAGCTCTACATACTAACATATGAAGGTGTGTGTTCAAGTCCTCTATGTTTCTATGATTCATTTGTCCTAAAGTCGGAGAGACACCTAAGCTAACCAGAGGAACAGCTGGAGGAGCACTTGAACGGTGTCTCGTTAGTTCGCAGGCATATCCTGGTTAAATGAAGTTTTAAAAGTGGACACTAAAGAGTTTGTGGGCAAAAACTGTGAAATTAATAAAGAATTGAGGAACAGAAAAGAGCTTTTGTGATGTCGCGTTCTCCCACAAACGGTCGGGATAATTAGCTGCCGCCTGTGATCTGATTAGAGATCCCACGAGGACTCCAGCACCACAAACAGCAAGAGCTCCGAAAACCCACCGGCAATGACATCCCAGACCTCTGGCTCTGTATCGCCTGCGCATCCATCATAATCACGCAGGGACATGCGTCCAGAATATGAATGTGACATTTATTGATGTTAAAAGACTTGTCAGCTGTGTGCTGCTGCTGGCTGCCGCCACAGTCAACATCCTGCAGTCCCACGTGTCAGCTGTCCAGCCCTGCTGACGGCATGTGTGCCGAGTCTGCGTGCACACTGACAGTCCAGTCGTCAGGGTTCAGCAGCACGCAGGCCACAGGTTGGACTGCTCAACTGAAAACTCCCACTGACTCAAATTTGGCTCATGACAACCTTTTGTTGTTTTTGTGCCGCGGATGTCAGTTGGGAAAGACCCGGTGGCAGAGCGACTCGCCACATGACACCGGCGTGTCATGGAAGACTTGCTCCCTTTCACAGTTTTAGCTGTCATCACTGGAAGCTCTGTTTTTCCTACAACTTCATTCAAAGCAAGATGGTGACACGGTGATAGTCACCCACCTACACCGCAGCAGAGAGCTCCGCACGGCTGTCAACCCTCTCTTCGCCCTCCTCCTCTCATCTCGCTCCTCCCATGTTGTGATTGCAGCACCGCAGCAGTGGAAGAAGTCATATTTGGCACACATATTAACATCATATTAAACAATGACCACACTTAACAACGCCACCATGTGCCAGTTTAAAGGCGCTTTGTATTTTGGCGAATAACTGACCTGTGAGGAAAATGAAACATCAGTACAGGTTACGTCTAGTCTGCAAATGAGTCTAGTGCGTTATCGACAGGCACAGTCCAAAATGCCGTTGGACGCAATTGGATAGGCCTACAACCAATCAGAACAACCAAACATGTAACGTAGTGCTGAGCGAATCCTGTAGGAAGTACAGAAAACACCATGTTTCTTATCAACAAAATCTATTTTAGAGAATATATCATCCAGATAATTTAATGCAATAGCAGATTCAGAATGTTCAACACCGGCGGCAGCCATTTGGTTTGTTTACGAAATGTCTCAACAGCGCTCCTCTGTAACGTCGTCGTATCAAATTCACCTCAAATTAGATGAATCTGAATGGGCGGGTGGGAAGATTGGTCTAGTTTCCAGGCTAGGACACGCCCATTTGCTGCACAACCATCTCTTCACTGACTTTCATCACAATAAATCACCATGTGACATATTTAGATTAGCCCAAAAACATATATATTTTTCTATAATGACTTATTTTAGACACATGAACTCTAAGCAATCCCACATGATCACATCAACACAATGAATGAAAGTTACCAAAATATTCTCCAAAAAGACGGGAAAATATGTATTTCGATGCAAATTCAGATGCCGATTTAAAATTGAACATGTTACAATCCAGATATACTTATGTCAACAGAACTCAACATATCTTGCAAGTTCGACATGTAAATTGGAAAAGGTCAAACACTCACATGTGCAAGCAGCTATGAAAACAAAAAAGTTTGTTGGGACTCTGTGTCCCGTCTCACTTTGCTTTCTCAGAATTATTTTCTCGCGCCATGATGACTTTAAAATGAGAGCTCTTATTCAAGGTTAATTTAACTGGCCCCTCCATCTACTGTGGATTATATTGTCCCAAGCTGCCACTGGCCTGTTAGGAATATTTATGAAATGAATATAACATTGGGTGCTGTAACTGGTTATTTGAGATAATACTGAGAGTGATGATGAAGAATGAACACACCCAGAGGATGTTGGGCTAATCTGCAATGCTATAATAACAATTCTAGAGGACAGCATTTAATCGCACTCTCTGAAGAGGAGATTAAATTAATCTCTTTGTGTTTTCATCTAAAAAGTGCATTTAGAGTCCCTCATCTGTGGCTACATAAAAATATTAGTTTCTTACATTCAGTTCCTCATTATTCTCTCTTTACTAAATTAGCATTATTAGTAAGGGATCATAGAAATACTTTTGAAGTGTTATATCTGCCAGAGGACTCAATACTGCCTTTTCCCGACATGTTGATGGACTAATTTAAGTCGATGTTGTATCTATTTTTCTTTATAAGTAAGTATAAGACATTAGATTTGAGTTTTATTACAATATTTCTCAAATATAGAGCTGCTCTGGAAACAGACTTAAACTCAACATTTGAGTTCAAATTCATTTGATTTGGCATAATGTTAGAATAAAAAGCTCAATTAAACAGTCAGGAGGGGGCGTTCATTATGAACCCCAACATTTTGCCTAGGTGAGAGATAGCCTCCAAAACTAGCCCTAATTAAGTTGTTCAGTCAGGGAGGCATTCACCTCACCTGCCTCAGCTGACACACCTGACTTCCATCACCTAAATGAATCCTCGAAATCCTGGTCCTTCCTTCACAGAGCCTCACTGCCTTGTGTCTTTAGCACCATACCTGCCACAGCTTTGACAAAACAGAGAAAAGGCTATTTTGATGTGATTTCACAAAGCAGCTGCTCCTGATGCCATGTTATGCATTTACTGTCATTGGTATATTCAGTATATTATTGCACACATCCCCTTAATTCGTCATAATCTGGTTATCACAAAACCTAAAGGGATGTTAACATTTTATTTCTCTACTATTTTTTAAAAGCTGCACTGACTGGCAAAGAACTGTAATCATGTGTGAACGTGTTTGCTAAAAATGTGTTTCATTCAGTTTATACCGCAGCGTGGGAGGACATCAGCTCTGACACCCAAAAAGAAGCGAGATAAATGTTTAAGTAATTATATTAAAAGGGAGGTAGATTTTTAAAAACCTGGGGAACATGAATAGTGCATTTGCAAATGTGTTTATTTAGGCCCAGGTGAGTTTTCTACCTCTTCTTTTTCCTGCTGCAGCCCAGCCAACAAAGAAGTTTGATTTTACCACCAGGCAGACTTAGTCCATCTGGACATGCTGCAGTAATCATTACTGTCAGGATAATAGGATACTGTATGCATTTTGTTTTTTGCACTGCACACCACCACAGGTAAATCACATTTGGCTGATAAAACCAAAGCATTCTGATTATAATTAATGTAATGTTAATTGAACATTATGCATGTTAATCTATCGTGATGTAACGCGTGAAGCAGCTAAATATGATACCATACGGACTTCTCAGAGACTGAGTGAGAGAATTTAAACCTGAAGACAAAAACACAAGTGTTAAGTGACTGTTGTCAAGAGGATCCCATGTTTCTGTATTTGAGGATATCATTAAACAAAAACTTTTAATTTAGAATTTAAAATGGGGAAAATACCATCTGTATTTAAAAAAAACACTTTGAGCAACACTCATTCACTAACTGTAGCAACAAGTCCTCCAAATTAAATGCACAAATACTGTTTTTGCTTGTAACTGTCCTTTTTTAGAGTGGTACGTGTTTTCTGATCAACATCATCTAATACTTTTACCAATGCTAAATGATTAAGGTTCAGAGTGACAGCTCTGCATGGGAGCCACCTGAGCTGGTGTTGCAGCTCAATCACAAGCACCTCCCACGCGATGCTTTTCACTCTACATATAATATTTAGTGTTCAAATCACACCTGTCTTATCCATATTTACAGCCATCCATGAGCGAGCCAAAGGTCCTCTCCTCTCCTGTGTAACTATTCATACTCAGTTGCCGTAATACATCAGTGATGCTGTTTATGGCTGAAGGTCAGAGCCAAGTGTCCAGAGGGCCGAGGAAGTGACGGATTACTGTTTTCCAGATCCTTGAACTCTGCAAGACAGTGACCGATTTCAGCAAATCAAGGAAAAAGATGTTTTTTTTTTTTTCTCTCGAGTCTTTATTGACACCTCCAGAGCGCCTGAAGGGTCAACAGCCTCAGAGTTTCCTACGTGTGATGCTCTGACGTGGACCCTCCTCATCCTGTAGGATAAATGGAGCATCTTCCTATGAGGAAACTGTAATCTCCCTGCTGTGAAAAGGACAACTTTGCTTTAACCTGCCGCAGCCAACCCTCCTCCTCCTCCTCTGCTTCATCTAATGGGTTGTTGCTTTGCGGTAAACACATCTGCCTGTACACAGCACTAATGTCTGTCCCTAGTGCTTCTCTATATTAACATATATAATCACTACATTTTTCTACAGTCAGGTGTTTGTTTTTTAAGTTGTCAGCACAGTCTGGCACGTTAATACCAAAACGGTTGACTTCACTGAGAGGGTTACACATAATCATCAGAAGTCCTGCGAGAGTGTAATATGAAACACGTGAGATATGAAACATATGAAACGTTGATGACCCAAGAGAGAATTACCACCAACATCTCTACAGAGGTTTTAGCTTCTTTTCATTCATTGGTTTGGTTTTGCAGCCCACAAATGCAGCTGGTCTTTTGGGAAAGAAGCTCTGATAAACCCATCGTACCTACCTGTCGGCACCAACCAGCAGACAGACAAAGTTTGCAACTTGAACTGTGGATCTTTTACATTTGTCCACTCCAAATGAAAATGTTGCTATGCATAGCGATATTATTTTAGACTGACTTTCAAGTTTCTCTCATGTGAGCATTTATTGCACCCACTGATTTCTGAAATGAGTTGATTAGTTTAGAAAGGCGCTACAGTTTATTCTTTATTTTGTTAAAATTTAAATTTTGTGAATTATATTTTATCACTTTTTTGGTGTTCAATAGTCTCTAAACCACTTTGACATCCTACGTCTCTTCTAAAGTCATTTGAATTGCATTTTATTTAGTTGAAAGGTAATATACACTGCCTGGCCAAAAGAAAGTCACCACCTGGATTTAACTAAGCAAATAGGTAAGAGCCTCCCATTGGATAATCACTGCAGGGTGATTATGTTTCAGCTGGCAACAAGTTATTTAACCCTGACTGACGCAGTGAGA